>JAFIRS010003612.1:0-124539 GCA_018342105.1 Gonioctena quinquepunctata | reverse complement strand
GAAATGGACAAAATAAAAAAACGATCAGTAACGGAAAACAAATTGATGGCCCTCCACAGAGAGGGTTTAAAAAAAAAATTCAATGCTGGACTTGATTGAACGGAGGGAATTCAAAGGGCCGATATCAGGATCAGCTCTGGAATAGGGAAGCTTTCCAAAAACCGCCTCAGTTCGAGGAAAACTCCATGGGAAAATTACCGCCGGCAGTTTGAAGCAGCGCCAAACAAACGGATGGAATGCAGGGAAAAGAGCAGCACTAACACTTGCATTACGTGGAGAAGCGACAAATATTCACAAACTCACCCCAAAGAACAGGAGGACTATGATCATGATTAAACATCTAAATTGAATGGCCACGCCCATTTGGAACACGTATACCACCCCCAGCTGAAAAAATCGCTGCCAAAATCGGGCGAATCAAAAGAATTCGAAACTGACATTGCCGCTTGGTTCGTCTCGCATATCCAGCCACACCAGAAATGTAATGGAGCATTGGGTTAAGCATTCCTGGATGGACTCCTTGACCAGAAACCAGACAAGCGTTGACACTACCCGCCCAACACATCTCGTAGCCCACTGGCCGCGCTTTGGAATTCGAGGCAGCGAAACAATCTTGCAAAAGCAGAGTAAAGTCCAATGATTGAGGAAGACTCACAGGAGCCTGCTGATTTGGAAGCTGCCATGGGAAAGTGATTAAGGAAGTGTTCCCTGAGAAAAGACAGTTAAGATGCTGGTGTGGAAAAATTGGACACCCAAAGCTTGCCCAACATTGAAGAATCGACACAGGCGCAGGAAAACTGAAGAAGGTCGATGAGGAGAGCAACGTCGGCCGTTACAACAAGCCCCTGTTAACAACGCATATGTCGCTGTCCTGCAACGACAGAACAGAGGTTTCGAGACGGTCTCATCAATAACGACCCTTGCACCATGCTCTAGATACAGGTGCGACTAGGACAATTTCAGACCTTCCGCCAGAACACCGGAACGGATTGAACACAATTTGGAAGCTACGCCAGCAACAGGGAAAGCTACTGTTTTGGCGGGCTACCGATTGAAAAAATTTGGGCAGCACTAAAGTGAAACATCAGGCACTTGTAGCGGACATCGAAAACGATGCAATCATCGGAATGGACATATGAATTCCAGAGGGTTTGAATTGGATTTCAAGAGACGGCGTCCTACGGGTCAACGGAGAAGGGCTGGTGCTTCATGGGAGAAGTGAAAATTGATCTGTGCTGTTGGCTGAAGATGTGAGCGTACCTGAGAGGGCTGAAACCTTCTGGAGGCTCGCCTGGACGGAGTGCGAGCAGTGGGGGGACGTGGTGATGTTCGAGCCCAAACTTTTGATGAGAAAATTTGGACGAGGGATTGCCCAAGGAAAACCTGTTACGTGCTGAAAAAATTTGTGCCGGTAAGGGTCATGAATGTCAATTCTTCCAGTGACCTTAAGGAAGGAACAATTTTAGGGCACTGCTCGTCAGTTTCATCTGTGATCCGGGGCTTACGAGTAGATTAGTCAACCCAAAACCCCTTTACAGAAATGGAAAATTGGTTCCATCTCTTCCAAAGACATAAAACCAGCTCAACCGCCCAAACTAAGAGATTTAGTCAAAAAACCAAGACATCTTCGATACCGGACAAGGAAAAGGGGTTCGAACTAATGTGGTCCAGCACAAGATTGATACGGGGGGTGCCCGACCGATCCGGCAATCAGCAAGAAGACTTCCTCTTGCCAGAAGGAAGGGCTGACAAAATAGTCAGCGATATTGGAAAGGAGGAGTTATCGAACCATCTGACAGTCCCTGTCCTCCCCAGTCTACGGGGAAGAAAGGATGGATCGCCCGCTTTTGTGTAGACTATCGCCAACTTAATAATGTCACAAAGAAGGACAGTTACCCTCTCCCGAGAATAGATGACACCCCTAGAACGTTGGCTGGTTCCACGATTTTCTCGACCCTTGATCTGAAGAGTGGAAACTGGGCAAGTAGAACTGGTCAGGAAGATCGAGAAAAGACTGCTTTACCATCGGCTCAGGATTGTTCACCGTTATGCAGAAGTTCCCGTTATGCCATTCGGCTCTCTAATGCTCCCCCCATTCATAGATTGATGGAACAGTGCTGAAAGGACTCCCGGAAACGTGTCTGGTGTATCTCGACAGCATAATTGTGGTCGGCAGATCGTTCGAGGACCACGTGAAAAACTTGGAGGAATATTCCTGCGACTGAGGAACCCCGGGTTGAAGCCGAGTCGAAATGCCATCTTTTCCCAAAAAAATCAATACCTCGGCCACGTTGTCTCTGGGGAAGGAGTAGCGGTGGATGACCAGAAGATCAAAGCTGTTAAGGATTGGCCCATCCCAAAAGACATTCACCAACTCCAAAGTTTCCTTGGTTAATGCACATACTATCGCCGATATGTGCTGGGATTCGCCAACATCGCTAAACCACTGACCAGGCTCGCGGAAGGCCAAACAAAGTTCCAGTGGTCGAAGAATGTCAAGACTCATTCAGGAAGCTGAAAGGAGCTTTGATCAACGCACCTATACTGAGCTATCCCCTACCCAAGGGAAATTCATTTTGGATACGGACGCCAGCAACGTGGACTTGGAGCTGTCTATCTCCAGATCCAGGAGGGACAGGAGAAGGTCATTGGTTATTTCAGCAAGACGTTTAGCAAACCAGAGCGCAATGCACTGTCCACCAGGCGAGAGCTGTTAGCTGTTGTAAAGGGAGTGGAGCACTTCTACAAGTACGTGTATGGAAGAAATTCCTGTTGAGAACTGACCATGCAGCTCTCAAATGGCTCTTACAGTTCAAAAATCCTGAGGGTCAAGTAGCACGTTGGATCGAGACACTCCAGAATTCGATTTCGAGATCGAACAACGAGCCGGAACTAGCCATAGAATGCAGATGCCTTGTCGAAGACCATGTCAGACTGATTGCTCACATTGCCGACGAGCAGAGAAGAAGCAACACTTTGTAGAACCACGGCAATGGATGACAGCTGGAATGACAGCAAGATCCAGAAAGACCCAAAAGAAGGCCCCGACCTTGGCTTAGTCGTCAGGTGGAAGAGGAGCAATCGAGGACCATTATGGCAGGAAGTCGCAGGTCACTCGCTGGCTGTTAAGTCCTATTGTGCTCAATGGGACTCTCTTATTCTGGACAATGGGATCCTGAAACGTGTGTTGGAGGCCGAGATTGGTGGGGGGAAAACAGGGCGCCAAATAGTTGTTCCCAGGAATAAAAAAGAGGAAGTGCTGCGGAAATCCATGATGGAGTCGCTGGAGGACATCTGGGAGTGACGAAGACCCTGCAAAAGTGAGGCAACGGTTTTACTGGGCCGATTGTCAAGCTGACGTCCCGGACTGGTGCAGAAAGTGCGCTGTATGCGCTGCTGCAATGGACCTCGAATACGATCCAAGGCCCCGATGCGTCAGTAACGTAGGCAGCCGTTCAGAGAATTGCCATTGACATCGCCGGCCCGTTTCCCGTATCCAACCACGGGAATAAATACATCCTGTGGCAATGGACTACTTCAGTAAGTAAGCCTATGCCCTGCCCAACCAGGAAGCCATCACCGTCGCCGACGTCTTGGTGAAAGAGTGGTATTGTCGGTTCGGGATTCCAATGGAGCTGCACCCCGGGTCAAGGCAGAAATTTCGAATCCCAAACCCGTTCCAAGAAATATGTCTACTGCTGAACATCCGCAAGACAAGAACACGGCCTACATCCGCAGTCCGATGGAATTTGGGGGGAACGGATGAACAGGACGATCAACCGCCACTTGTCCAAGGTTGTCTCTGACCATCAAAGAGCTGGAAACAGTATCTTCATTTGTTCCTGATGGCCTATCGATCCGCAGTACACGAGTCAACCGGTCAAACTCCTGCTAGTATTATAATGGGCCGAGAACTGCGACTGCCTTGTGACCTGAAGTTTGAGATACTGCCAGGACAAGACACTGCGGGAAAAGGACTACGTCCCGCAAACTTCGGCAGAGAATGGACGACATCCACGAACGAGTCGGTTGAACATCCAGAGTGCCAGCGATAAACTAAAAGACCTATGACATCGAACCGACCTTGGAGGGGTTTGAGGTTGATGACCTTTTTCTTTCAACCCCAAACGTCGTCGTGGACTATCACCAAAGTTGCGGAACTCGTGGGAAGGCCCGTTAAAATCGTGAAAGGATAAACGACCTTGTGAACCGAATCCGGGAGGGAAACCAAGGGTCGTTCATTTCAACTGGAGTTGGCCCCCTTTTGCTGGAAACCGCCAAGTTCGCACCCTTAGGCCACCGGAGGATGATATGACGTTCGAGAAGTTTATGTCCGTATTCAAACGGGCAGAAAGTTCTACATGGGATTACTAGAGAAAGTCCGGACATTTTCGAGGTGCCCTGACTACCCTGTCACATTGTGTGGGAAGATCTTCAATGTCCCGGGGCATCGCCGGTGTTCTCCAAGAAATTTGGTTCCAAACTCGGGGGCAGAATCAGAAGTTGGTGGGTGCTACAGTTGAAGAAAGGCCAGAGAAACATCTACTACCTGTTTACCAAGAGGCATTCCCAAGATAAACCGTCCTAGAAGATGTCTGGAAGAGTCTCCCAAACTAAGGATACTATGGTGGACCAGAATCTGGTGGATCTAGCAATTCAAAATTGTCCTGTGGTTTGATGGTTGGACTGGAAGTCATAAAAAGTATGCTGGAGGCGATATTCAGATCCAGCGGCGTCAAGTTTTTGGTTTGCTGTAACCCTCTTCCCGAGACCCTGAAGACCAAAGTGTTACTTCCATCGAACTTCACGGTGCAGATGAAGTCATTCAGATATCGTCATCCGAAGAAGAAAAAAAAAAAGAAAGAAAGAAAGAACATCATCCGATAAGACCTGGTTTAACAGAAACTGCTCTAGAGCTGTGGCTTCCAAACAGGCAGCATACCATCGATGGCTAAAATCCGGGCCCGGACCAGGCAGCATATGTCGGGCTAGAGGCATATGCAAAGAGACAATAGAATGCTCAAAGATGCCCACAATGCCAAATAAGATCAAAACTGCTGAATGTCCTAACGGATCCCGTTCATTTTGGTCTTTTAAAGCTGTGGGAAGAAACTTCACTTCCAGCTCATTTCCTCCTCTAACCAAAAGATGGAACATAGCAACGTCCCGGAAAAAGCCAATATCTTTGCGCACCTATTTGCTGAAAAATCCCTCTGGATTCATCGGAAAACAACCCCAACATTACACCCATTGCAGTACATGCCCGAGATCACTTTCCAACGTACTATCAGAAGATTTTGCTGGGTCTCAACACCACAAAGCCTGTGGATCTGATGGAATCCGCCGATTGTTCTCAAGAAATGTCGAACTAACACCTGTTCTTTGCAGATGTTCCCACTCTTACAATTTGGGGTATTTCCGTCCATGAAAATTGCAAAGTACAGCCAGTCCTAAAAAAGGAAAAAAAGGCCCTACCTGCAACTACGACCTATCGCATCTATCTATTATTTCAAAGGTCAGGGAAAAAAAGCCATCAACATCGGGCTCATGAAAATATCTGGAAGACAGGAATTGTCAACCATAGGCAATGGTTTCCCCGCCATCAGAGATCAACTGGTGACCTGCTCGCTTACGTCTCACATATATGGCAGCTATCTATTGAAAAGTATGGAGAAACTTTGCTGTGTCATTAAATCTCAAGGCGTTCGATCGAGTTTGGCACCGGGACCCTCCCCAAAACTTCCGTCTTATGGCTTCCCCCCCTCAGCTGTTTCTCTGCTTGCTAGTTTTCTCTAAAAGGTCTCCCCAGAGTGGTCGATGGGTTTCATCGACCTCTACTCATAAATGCTGGTGTCCCGCAAGGTCATTCTCGCACCAAACTATTTCTCTTCACATCAACGACCTGTTGAAAGCAACTTCATGTCATACACAGCTTTGCCGATGATAGTACCCTCCATACCCTTTCTCTTCCAGGGCCCATATCAGCCCGTGAAACCGAAATGAACGAGGAAGAAATGTTAATAATATAAATATGGACTTAGCAAAATTCTCAAATGGGGATCTAATAACGGGAGGATTTAATGCAGCAAAACCACAAGCATTCTTTTCTCTAGAAAAGTCGTCTCACTGTCCCCAACATACTTTGTCAGGGTAACCATACCACTGAAGTCATCCATATCGATGCTTGGTATTACTATCCAAAACCTTTCCTGGGAAAATCACGTGAGGTCCATTGCCAAAGTGCATCCCAAAACTTGTTTTTTTTTCTAAGAGCTTTTCACCCCACCCGCTGCTTATGATCTAAGGCACAGATCCACCTGTCCTGGAATACTTTTCCCCAATTTTTGGAGCGCGGGCACCTAAACATATCCTGAGGCTTGGATTCTGTCAAAAAGGGCAATTCGTCTCGTCGGTGATGCCTCCACAAACTCGCTCACTTGTCTGGAAACCCCCGTAGAAAAGTTGGCGTTTGTCTCTATTTTATAGAATTTTTCATGGGCGATGCTCTTCTGAAATATCAACAATCGTTCCTGCTTTGGCAGTCTCTTCGAGACTAACCCGTCAAGTTCAGTCATCACCCCCTTCGTGGTCACTTTGGAGACCTGCAGAACTACTTTAAAGACTGCATCCAACGAACAGCGGGCTTTGGAACTCTTAAGGGGAGGTTTCCAGGCTCCCTCAGAAATTTAAGAAGAACACCAACTCCTACCTTCTTTCCTTGGTTCCCACGATGTTCTCTGAACATTGGATATCCCCTTTTGTGAACCAGAATATATAAAAAAACTCAAAAGGGTGACATTTCGGGACGAAATGTTTTTTAGAAATGTAACGAACCTGGGGATTCGCCTCATTCGTTGCCATCGACAACGATGATGTCATCCCCGGAGATACTCGAGAACAATCCAGTCGTGCCGCCGCCCCGGGTAACAACGGTCAATTTGGAAACAACTGGAACATGCTGGTTTAACCGCCGTTGAAAGGTCGAGAATTCTGTAACGGAGATAAATAGGCGCACTCAAGGGGCAGACCAGTCTCAGTCTCAGCGAGCCGATAGCATCGTGCAATACAGTGGCGTAGTTAGTAATATAAATTAGTTGTAAATTTAAGTGTGAAATAAATTAGTAAAACCAAGTTAAGTTTATTTACGTTTCAATACAATACGTATCTGGGGCAGGTTTCTCCGACATTGTTACTGGAGTGAGCCCGTTGATATCAAGATTCTAGCCCCAGTCAAATGGATTATTTGGTTCCACACCTTTTTTTTGACTTGGTGGTAGGTCTTAAATGCATGGTACCATGTAGCGTTCTTCAAGGTGATAAAGAAGCTGGTGGAATTTGCTTTTTTATTGTCGATTTTGCGAAACGTTTGTAGCCAAATTCGTCTTTGAAGATGTCAATGACGGCAATAAAGTCCTATTTTCTTTAACAAGCGAAAAATACTTTTTTTTCGTTGGTGGAAACTTGATTTTTGGATGCTTCTTTCACCTCAAACTATTCCGGATACACTCTTTCAGTAGTTCTGCCATTCACCGGTTTGCAAAGTGAATGTTGGTTCCGGATGATCCTAATGCGGTCAGCAGAACTAAAAGATCGACGCCTTCGCCAACATGATGAAACAGCGTCGAATGATGAGCAGAAGGAAATCGCTGTGTTGACAATCAAGACATCAGCAGTTTTGTGATGATAATTATTAATATTATAATTTTTACAATATTTACCCAACCCAAATTCGTGAATTCAACATTTTCCTCAGCCACGAATCGAATATCTGTTCACAAAGCTCCAGGGTGGTAGAAACTTTCTACAATCGACCTATCGGAAGCGTATCAACAGGTTCTGTTGTAAGAGGGTAACAGGAAACTTGTCACCATCACTATTAAACAAATTGCTTTGTCGTTATACCATATTACATTACAGAATCATTGGGTCACCCGGAATTTTCCAAAATATCACGGAGCAAACATTTATCGTGCCTTTTTTTCTCCATGATATGTTTGTTACTGGTAGATATGAATGCCTGGAAAAAGTGTTTCATCGGATAAAAAAGTGTGGGTTGAAAGTAAGAAAAATCAATTTTCCAACAATCATTAGATTATTTGGGCTATAAAATAGACCAAGAACATATTTGGAGAAAGAGTGGGTGGCCACGAAAAATTAAAACAATAAATAGAATTAAAGTATTTTTAAGGAAGTTGAATTTTGCGGTACTTGAATTTATTCCTAATATTTCGCAAATTTGAAGGCTTTTATACATTACTGAAGAAGGATGTTGAATGCAAGCAAAACATGTTGATATTGTTTTCTTATTGGAAAACTTCGATCCTAGCCATCAGTAAATTTGACAGTTGACGCTTCCCAATTTGTCATAGGAGCTCCTGTGGTATTGGAAACAATAAAGACGGTCGAGCATTACGAAAAATCAGATAACTCAATATTGTTGAAGTTATTTCGAGTCTGATCCCAAAACTCACACAGATATTATAAAAGACAGGGAAATAGAAAATAAATTAGTTATTCCAAACCAGAACATACAATGTATAAAAAATAAAATTTTGAATATGGAACTTTATATTAATACCATGCATACAAAACCACAAAAGTACTATGCTTCTCTGAACACTGGATGAAGCCAGATGAAGAAGAATTCACTAAACTGACAGGATACAAGTTATTGCCATCATTTTCAAGGAAGGACATGATTCAAGTGGGTACTTGTATTTACACAATAGAAGACAATTTTGGAAGTCCAAATGTTTCTAGTGAGAATTGTATGGAAGGACATATTGAATACTCTTGTGTGCAATGTAGAAAGATAAAATTGGTAATTTTATGATTTTACCGTTCAAATTTGGGTAGAATAGATGTTTTTATGGAATGTTTGGAAAATATTCTTCAAGAGTTGTCTACAAAATTTCGGGATCATAAAATAGTTCTATGTGGAGATTTCAACATGAACCTCTTTTAAAAAAACAACACATCGATTGAATTTTCAGAGTTACTTCTTTCTTATAATTTCCACCAAACAATTCTTGAGGCAACAAGGGTGACAAAAAAGACGGCAACCCTTATTGATAACTGCTTTGTAAACTTCGAGAACGTCGAGGGTGAAGTGTTAGTAACAGCCTTGTCTGACACCATGGTCAAATAAGTAAACCTGGGAAAAGGTTACCTATAAAAAAAAATACTGATCAAACTAAGAAGAATATTTTCTGAAACAACATTAAAACATTTTTGGGAAGAGCTGCAGTCTGTAGACTGGGATGTAGTTCTTGAAAATTCAGATGTTAATGAGGCATATTCCTTGTTTCTGAATATTATTACTGGAGTAATGGACAGAATCATGCCAAAAAAGAAATATTCTCCTTATAGATATAGTTCAAAGTCATGGATAACTGTTGGTATCAAAGTTTCATGTAAAATAAACTAATATTATTTGAAAAACTCAGTTGGATGACTAGTAACCAAGGGTTACTATAGAAAATTTCATGTAAAAATAAACTAATATTATTTGAAAAACTCAGTGGATGACTAGTAACCAAGGGTTACTATAGAACATTCTAAAAAGGTCATTAAAGAAGCGAAAATGATGAATAATTTGGAAACAAATACAGAAAGCAGAAAATAATGGAAGGCCACCTGGGGTTTGATAAATAATATAACAAAACAAAAATCAATAAAAAAAATCAATCACTTTGAGTGCGATGAAAAGTATCCTGGATCAAGCAACACATATTTTATGAATGCATGTCCAAAGGTAGGAACCAAATCAATACCAATTATGTAAAATATCAAACTACATTCCGCATAGTATATTTCTAGCTGAAGCTACTCCTCTAGAAATAATTGGATGTATAAAAGCTTAAAAACAAAATCGGTTGGCATTGATGAAATTCCTATTGCACTCCTGAGGAATGTAGCAGATTCGATAGCCATTCCTTTGGCACTATTATAAATCTCTGTTTTGAAACGGGCATCTTCCCGGAAGAATCAAAGATAGCTCACATTAAACCTATATTCAAAGGGGAAAAAAAGATTACTTCAAAACTTCAGACCTATATCTCTGCTTCTAATCTGAGCAAAATTCCAGAAAAACTTATTTGTAAAAGACTGATGCACTTAAAAAGTTATAACAGAATGCCAAAATGGATTTATAAAGGAAAGAACAACAACATTGGCAATTTATCAAGCCTTGGTACAAATTCTTGACGCGCAAAATGCACATTAGCAATGTGCTTAGATCTTTCAAAAGCATTCGATAGTGTGGAACACGAAATATTACTGGACAAAATGGAAAAATATGGAATTCGGGGAGTGACACACAGACTGCTTGAATCTTATTTATGTAATCGACAACAATTTGTAGTAGAAAAGGTTGAAACTGGAAACCTCATCGAATCAGAGAAGGCTGTGATGAAGATAGGGGTACCACAAGGTTCTATTTTAGGTCCACTCCTGTACATTATATATGCAGATAAACTTCCAGAAATAGTTAAACAAGCTGTTATATTGTACGCCGATGATACGTCTCTGATTATCAATGAAGATAACTTTTGTCAGCTACTGCCACGGTCAATAAGACTTGCAAAAGTTGATTGACTGGTTCTCAGAAAATAATCTCTTGTTGGACTGGTTCTCGGAAAATAATCTCTTGTTGAATGTAGAAAACAAAATCATGCATTTTGATAGACAAAACAACAAACAAAACATAGTGGTTGACAAGACAGTAGTTGAGACATCCAGCAATATATCTTTCTTAGGGGTGATCATAGATCATCGTTTAGATTGAAAAGCTTTTATAGATCAGTTGACTCAAGACTTATCAAAATATACATATGCTTTATATGTACTCTCAGAAAATATTAATGTGCATGCTGCCTGAATATCGTATCACGCATATGTACAGTCCAAACTCCGTTATGAAATAATATTTTGCGGAAACTCTTCCCACATACAAAAAATACTTGGTCTTCAGAAGAAATGTGTGAGAAAAATTTTCAAAGTTGTTCGAAGGGAGAGCTGCAAACCCCTTTATAAAAACAACAATATCTTAACGGTTATCTCTTTGTATATATATATATATATAATATATATATATAAATATATATATATATAAATATATATGTATATATATATATATAAATATATATATATATATATATATACATATATATGTTATAAATTTTGTTCTAATAATAAATACCTGTTTAGTAATGGGGAATTAACTCATAAACAACATACAAATGAGAAAATTGATTTAAGAAATGACAAAGTTAAATTTACGTATATTCAAAAAAATGTGCAGAATAGTTTGGTGAAAATATGGATTAAGCTGCCAAATAACATAAGATTGATGGAAAATGGAGCAATTGAGAGGAGACTAAAGTTTTCTTATGCAAAATGCATTTTATAACATTGAAGAATATTTTCAACATGATATGGGAAGTTTGTGATAATTGTATATGCAGATACCTAGTGTTGGTCTATAAGAGTGTGTGTGTGTATAAATAAAAGTATGTGAGAATATGTGTCAATTTATCTTTATGTAGATGTATGTGTATATACAAAGGTGTGTGTGTAAGTGTGTATCGGTACCTATTAGAGTATGTTTATTTAGAAACCCATTATTTCGTTTTTAATGCCATTCGACAAGTCTGGTAATTGGGATTTGATTACTTGCCCTTTTAATATCTGTGCAAATTTCTCAATTTTATACATTTTCAATGATTTCATTATGACAGACAGTATGAAATGACATACATGTAAATATTTTATCGTAATCATTGTACTTATATTTAAGATTATTTATTTGGCATGTTCTACACTTCTATGAGATATATAAATTAACAGAAGAATAAATATATCTATCTTCAATAAGCCATATTTCTGAAAATAATTTTTGAAACCCCATCGCATTTGCTTTACGATTATTAAATTCTGCTGAATCAGACTATTCGTAAATTGAAAAAGAAGCAGCAGCAATCATATTCGGAATGAAGAATATGTCCAGGGATAAAAAAAGAGCTTCCCATTTTTACCGCAAACAGGTTAAAGCGTTCGGCACCTATTTTACCGGCATTTGATTATGAGATACAGTACGTAAATTCCAATGATAATACGTCAGATCTATTCTGAGCTTCCAGTGCAAGCAAGATACAGAAAGCAAAGATAAAATTTTGAGTTCGAAGATTAATTCTCAAAAATCCCATCTTCTGAAACAGGGCAATTTTTAATCTTAATTTGCCACATTTATAAGGAAAAATTAAATATACAGGGTGATCCACGTTTAACTAATGACGTCTGTGACAATTTTTTTAAATAGAACATCCTATATATTATTCAATTTTTGGAATCCTCATGCAGAGCTGATTTCAAAAATATATCACAGTGCGTCCGTTAAATTCAGTGCTCCCGTAAAGTAGTGGATAGATTCGTAAAAAATTAAAGGAATAATTTTTGGAAAGAACGCTCGAAACCGTCGAATTTCATTTTTATTTGGGCATTCTTTCAAATTTAATCAATACATACAGAATGATTCGTGTGGGAGAAATGTCGTCATCAGTATTTTTTTAATGGCAACTTCATTTTGTATTACGGAATGTGAAAAGGTGATTATGAGTATGGGTGAAATGAATATAAAATAAGAAAAACTATTTTGAATTATGAAAATACTAAATTTAATGGCAATGATAGCTTCAAATTGAGTATTCAAATTAGGCACCGTTTGCTATCTGACAGTAGCCAAGACGATGAATAAATTCTTTTTGAACATTGTCAATAATGTCAGGAGGTATACATTGTATCTCGTGACGAATTCTTGCTTTTAAATATTCTGAATTCTCCGGGCTATCAACATATACTTCACTCTTAGAGTATCTCCACAAGGAGTAATGAAGTGGTGTCAAATCTGGAGATCTATCTGGCCACCCAATCGGTCCCTTTCTCCCTATCCAATGATTCGGAAACACCACATCTTAATAGTCGCGGACAGCTGCTGCATAATGGGGAGATGCACCATCTTGTTGGGAGAATGAATCAGTTCTCGGAAGATCAGGTTCCTCTAGATCTGGATACAAAGCTATCAGTAGGAATAAGGTCGATTCGAAGAAAATCCAAATATATTGCGCCAGTCAGGTTCACGTCAAAGGAATAGGGACCCAGAATCCTTCCGTCGACTATGCCACACCATACATTCACTTTCTGTGGATTTTGAGTGTAATACTCCATCATCCATCGGGGATTTTGGGTAGCCCAATAACGGCAATTTCGCCTATTCACGTGGCCGTTCAAAACAAACGTATCCTCGTCAGAAAAAAATATATTTTTTACAAAATTATTATCATTATTGAATATATGTTGCAGTTGTTCGCAGAATTGATTTCGCCGATCAAAGTCGTCTTCATTCAGCTCATGGATGAGGCTTTGCTTTTCTCAGAATTTTGTAGACTGTAGGCGCTGCCATATTGATATCAGAAGCCAATTGGTTGGGTGTTGTGTGATTATTTTAATGCACTGCCAACACAACATCAAGCTGATCGTCTTCCGGTGATAAGGGTCGACCAGATTTAGGAAGATCACGGACATGCCCAAATTCACGATATTTTGCCTCTACTTTGCTCACCATGCTTTGGTTGATAGGTTGCCGATCAGGATGAGTTGCATTAAACAATTCAACTACTTCTCTTTGGGTGCGCATTTTGTCTCCAAATCCTATCATGCAAAGAATTTCAATTCTTTCTCGTTCATTTAATTCAATCATTTTCCATGAGATGACAAAGTTACTCCTCATTAATGTATCGACAAAGGATAAAATAAGTTATTCTTTAGAGAAATAACTTCACAAAAACCATTCAGCAATAAAAACAAAATTCAGTCAGATAGCAAACGGTGCACAATTTGAACGTTTAATTTGATCGTCATTTGAAGCTATCATTGTCATTAAATCTAGTTTTTTCATATTTCAAAATAGTTTTTCTTATTTTATTTTCATTTCACCCATACTCCTAATCACTTTTTCACATTCCGTAATGGAAAATGGAGTTGCCATTGAAAAAATACCGATGACGTCATTTCTCCTACATGAATCATTCTGTATGTATTAATTAAATTTGTAAGAATGCCCAAATGAAAATAAAATTCGACGGATTCTTTCCAAAAATTATTCCTTTATTTTTTTACGAATTTATCCACTACTTTACGAGAGTACTCAATTTAACGGACGCCCTATATACAAACCCTTTGTGTGATATATTTTTGAAATCAACTTTCCATGGAGATTCAAAAAATTATATAATATATGGAGAGTTCCATTTGAGAAAATTATCGCGGACGTCATTAGTGAAACGTGGATCACCCTGTTATATATTTATATATATAAATAATTTTCATTCTCAAGACATATGTAAAGTAAGAGATCGGCGAAAATCAGAACTACTCTCTGGGCCACTCGTGAATTGTTTACATTGTTTGGGAGTGGTTATTAAAATTCATTTCTTATTGAGTTTTCAAAGTGTTTGGTTAGACGTTACGGGTTTTGATATTTAGAATTACAAGTACTTGATACAGATATACCTCAAAATCTAACAATGAATATTAGCAAAACATACATTTAATCAGAAAAAGTATCTTATAAATATTTGACTTCCAGGAATCAAGAAACACAAAAAATATCAAGGTATTATAATCATTGAAAATATTGTAACGAACCTAGGCCGGACCTGTCGCCTCGCACGTTGCCGTCGACAGCGATGAGGTCATCCCCAGAGATGTTCGAGAACAGTCCAGTCGCTCTGCCGCGGAGAGCAACGGTCGATATTGGAAACGATTGGAACATGCTGGTCGTCAACTGCCGGAATTCGAAAAATCGGGATTTCTGTGACGGAGATAAATAGGTAGCCCTCAAGATGGCTAGAACAGTCTGAACGAGCCCATACGATCGAGCTATACAGTGGCGTAGTAATATAAATTAAGTTGTAGATTAAGTGTGAAATAAATTATTAAAACCAAGTTAAGTTTATTTACGTTACAATTGGTGTCGGAAGTGAGATTTTGAAAATAAACAAGTGATCGGTGGATGGATAGTCCAGAAAAATAAATTGATAGGACCTTTTTGTACGCCCAAAATAGACAGTGGCCCGGTTTTCGCGAAGTGGACAATTGTGCGTGGGAATATAAACTGATACACTGTTCGCGTGAAACAGACTGATACCTCGTCAAAGACAAAATGTGTTCAAGAAAAGTGCATCTTGCGGACTTGAAGGTAGCGGAATTGAAACAGGAATTGGAGGAAAGGGAACTGGAAACAACGGGTAAAAAGCAAGTACTCCAGGAAAGACTTGCAGAAGGACTTATCCAAGAAGGTGAGGACCCCGAAACATTTTTATTCAAAGTTCCCGGAGGTGATTTGAGTCCGATAATAGAATCCTTGAAAGAAGAGCTGCAACAAAATTCGAGGACTTTGGAAGAGAAGCTTGAAGAAAATTCAAGAAGCCTGGAAGAAAATTCAAGAAGCCTGGAAGAAAATGCTAGAAATCTGGAAGAGAAGCTTCAAGAAAATTCTAGAAATCTGGAGAGAAGCTTCTAGAAAATTCAAGAAGCCTGGAAGAGAGTTCCTGGAAAACACAGAGGCCTAAAAAGAATTGTGTGGTGTGCTAATTTTCTAGAAGAAAGAATGGGAACCGTTGAGACAGAGATAGATAAAATTAGGGAGCAAATGAACACGGAGGTGGATAAAATCAAAGATGGGGTCGAGGCAGAAATGGACAGAAATGAAGGAAACGATCAGTAAGCTGGAAAAACAATTAATAGTGCGCCCTCCACAGAGATGGTTAACGAAAATGCAATGCTGGACTTGAGTTTGAACTTGGATAAAGTTCAAGAGGGAATAAAAGATGTCAAGGTCATTTCAGAAATAGGAAGCTTTCCATGAAGCCGCCTCAGTTCGACGGAAAAACTCCATGGGCCAATTACCGCCGGCAGTTTGAAGCAGCGGCCAAAGCAAACGGATGGAATGCAGGGGAAAGAGCTGTAGCACTGACACTTGCATTACGTGGAGAAAGCGACAAATATTCTACAAACTCTCACCGCCCAAGAACAGGAGGACTATGATCAGCTGATTAAACATCTAGAATTACGATATGGCCACGCCCATTTGGAACACGTATACCACTCCCAGCTGAAAAATCGCTGCCAAAAATCGGGCGAATCCTTACAAGAATTCGAAACTGACATTGCACGCTTGGTTCGTCTCGCATATCCAGCCACACCAGAAAATGTAATGGAGCGACTAGCGGTTCAAGCATTCCTGGATGGACTCCGTGACCAAGAAACCAGACAAGCGTTGACACTAGCCCGTCCAACACATCTCGTAGACGCACTGGCACGCGCTTTGGAATTCGAGGCAGCGAAACAATCTTGCAAAAGCCAGAGTAAAGTCCGAATGATTGAGGAAGACTCACAGGAGCCTGCTAATTTGGAAGCTGCCATAAGGAAAGTGATTAAGGAAGTTTTGCCTGAGAAAAGACAGATAAGATGCTGGAATTGTGGCAAAATTGGGGAAGCTGCCATAAGGAAAGTGATTAAAGTGAAAAACCGTAGCAAATGTCCAACATTCGAAAACACGACTCCGATGCAGGAAAACTAAAGAAGGTCGACGAGAAGGGGCAATCGTCGGCCTGTGTCCAGCAAGCCCCGGTTAACAACGCATATGTCGCTATCCTGCAACGACAGAACAGAGGTGTTTTCGTAGACGGTCTCATCAATAACGAGCCTTGCACCATGCTGCTAGATACAGGTGCGACTAGGACAATTCTCGGGCCTTCCTTTGCCAGAACACCGGAACGAATTGAACCGACAACTTGGAAGCTACGCACAGCAACAGGGAGCCAGCTACTGTATATGGCGAGCTACCGATTGAAATAATTTTGGGCAGCACTAAAGTGAAACATCAGGCACTTGAGCGGACATCGAAGACGATGCAATCATCGGAATGGACATCATGAATTCCAGAGGGTTTGAATTGGATTTCAAAGACGGCGTCCTACGTGTCAACGGAGAAGAGCTGGTACTTCATGGGAGAAGTGAAGAGTTGATCCGTGTGCTGTTGGCTGAGGATGTAAGCGTACCTGAGAGGGCTGAAACCATCCTGGAGGCTCGCCTGGACGGGAGTGCGAGCAGTGGAGACGTGGTGATGTTCGAGCCCAAACTTCATGATGAGAAAATTGGACGAGGGATTGCCCTAGGGAAAACCCTGTTACGTGCTGAAAAATTGGTACCGGTAAGGGTCATGAATGTCAATTACTTTCCAGTGACCTTAAAGAAAGGAACAATTTTAGGGCACTGCTCGTCAGTTTCATCTGTGATCCGGGGCGTACGAGGTACGATTAGCCAACCCAACAACTTGCCCACAGAACTAGAAAAATTAGTTGCCATCTCTTCCAAGATATAAAACCAGCTCAACAGCCCAAACTAAGAGATTTAGTCAAAAGTACCAAGACATCTTCGATACCGGACAAGGAAAAAGGGGGTCGAACTAATGTGGTCCAGCACAAGATTGATACTGGGGTGCCGACCGATCCGGCAATCAGCAAGAAGACTTCCTCTTGCCAAGAAGGAAGAGGCTGACAAAATAGTCAGCGATATGGGAAAAGAAGGAGTTATCGAACCATCTGACAGTCCCTGGTCCTCTCCAGTCGTACTGGTGAAGAAAAGGATGGATCGACACGCTTTTGTGTAGACTATCGCAACTTAATAATGTCACGAAGAAGGACAGTTACCCTCTCCCAAGAATAGATGACACCCTAGACACGTTGGCTGGTTCCACGATTTTCTCGACCCTTGATCTGAAGAGTGGATATTGGCAAGTAGAACTGGCTCAGGAAGATCGAGAAAAGACTGCTTTTACCATCGGCTCAGGTTGTGGCAGTTCACCGTTATGCCATTCGGGCTCTGTAATGCTCCCGCCACATTCGAAAGATTGATGGAGACAGTGCTGAAGGGACTCTCATGGAACACGTGTCTAGTGTATCTCGACGACATAATTGTGGTCGGCAGATCGTTCGAGACCACGTGAAAAACTTGGAGGAAGTATTCCTGCGACTGAGGAACTCCGGATTGAAGCTGAGCCCTAAGAAATGCCATCTGTTCCAAAAAAGTACGATACCTCGGCCACGTTGTCTCTGGGAAGGAGTAGCAGTGGATGACCAGAAGATCAAAGCTGTTAAGGATTGGCCCATCCCAAAGACATTCACCAACTTCGAAGTTTCCTTGGTTTATGCACATACTATCGCCGATATGTGCTGGGATTCCCAACATCGCTAAACCACTGACCAGGCTCACGGAGGGCCAAACGAAGTTCCAGTGGTCGAAGAATGTCAAGACTCATTCAGGAAGCTGAAAGGAGCTTTGATCAACGCACCTGTACTGAGCTACCCCCTACCCGAAGGAAATTCATTTTGGATACGGACGCCAGCAACGTGGGACTTGGAGCTGTCCTATCTCAGATCCAGGAGGGACAGGAGAAGGTCATTGGTTATTTCAGCAAGACGCTTAGCAAACCAGAGCGCAATTACTGTGTCACCAGGCGAGAGCTGTTAGCTATTGTAAAGGGAGTGGAGCACTTCTACAAGTACGTGTATGGAAGAAGATTCCTGTTGAGAACTGACCATGCAGCTCTCAAATGGCTCTTACAGTTCAAAAATCCTGAGGGTCAAGTAGCACGTTGGATCGAGAGACTCCAAGAATTCGATTTCGAGATCGAACATCGAGCCGGAACTAGCCATAAGAATGCAGATGCCTTGTCGCGAAGACCATGTCCAGATGATTGCTCACATTGCCGAAGAGCAGAAGAGAAAGAAGCAACACTTTGTAGAACCGCGGCAATGGATGACAACTGGAATGACAGCAAGATCCAGAAAGACCAAGAGAAAGACCCCGACCTTGGCTTAGTTCTCAGCTGGAAGAAGGGCAATCGAAGACCATCATGGCAGAAGTCGCAGGTTACTCGCCGGCTGTTAAGTCCTATTGGGCACAATGGAACTCTCTTATTCTGGACAATGGGATCCTGAAACGTGTGCTGGAGGCCGATATTGGTGGGAAGACAGACGCCAAATAATTGTTCCAGGAACAGAAGAGGAAGTGCTGCGGGAAATCCATGATGGAGTCGCTGGAGGACATCTGGGAATGACGAAGACCCTGCAGAAAGTGAGGCAACGGTTTTACTGGGCCAATTGTCAAGCTGACGTCCAGGACTGGTGCAGAAAGTGCGCTGTATGCGCTGCTAGCAATGGACCTCGAATACGACCCAAGGCCCCGATGCGTCAGTACAACGTAGGCAGCCCGTTCGAGAGAATCGCCATTGACATCGCCGGCCAGTATTCCGTATCCGACCACGGGAATAAATACATCCTTGTGGCAATGGACTACTTCAGTAGTGGGCGGAAGCCTATGCCCTGCCAACCAGGAAGCCATCACCGTCGCCGACGTCTTGGTGAAAGAGTGGATATGTCGATTCGGTATTCCAATGGAGCTGCACTCGGATCAAGGCAGAAATTTCGAATCAACCTTTTCCAAGAAATATGTCTACTGCTGAACATCCGCAAGACAGAACCACGGCCCTACATCCGCAGTCCGATGGAATGGTGGAACGGATGAACAGGACGATCAACCGCCACTTGTCCAAGGTTGTCTCTGACCATCAAAGAGACTGGGACCAGTATCTTCATTTGTTCCTGATGGCCTATCGATCCGCAGTACACGAGTCAACAGGTCAAACTCCTGCTAGTATTATAATGGGCCGAGAACTGCGACTGCCTTGTGACCTGAAGTTTGGGATACCGCCAGGACAAGACACTGCGGGAGAGGACTACGTCAGCAAACTTCGGCAGAGAATGGACGACATCCACGAACGAGTCCGGTTGAACATCCAGAGTGCCAGCGATAAAATGAAGAAGACCTATGACATCAAGGCCGACGCTGGAGGATTTAAGGTTGATGACCTGGTTTGGCTGTACAACCCCAAACGTCGTCGTGGACTATCACCAAAGTTGCGGAACTCGTGGGAAGGCCCGTATAAGATCGTGAAAAGGATAAACGACCTTGTGTACCGAATCCATAAGCCACCCGGGAAACCAAGGGTCGTCCATTTCAACAGGTTGGCCCTTACGCTGGAAACCATGACCAAGTTCGCACCCTCAAGCCACCGGAGGATGATATGACGTTCGAGAAGTTTATGTCCTTGTATTCAAACGGGCAGAAAGTTCTACATGGGGTTACTAGAGAGGAGTCACGAGACCTTTTCGAGGTGCCTGCTGACTACGCACTAGCGCACTGTGTGGCAGAAGATCTTCGAATGTCCAGGGGCATCGCCGTAGTGTTCTCCAAGAAATTTGGTCAACTCCAAACACTGCGGGAGCAGAATCCAGAAGTTGGTGGGGTGCTACAGTTGAAGAAAGGCCAGAGAAACATCTACTACCTAGTTACCAAGAGGCATTCCCAAGATAAACCGTCCTATGAAGATGTCTGGAAGAGTCTCACCAAACTAAGAGATACTATGGTGGACCAGAATCTGGTGGATCTAGCAATTCCAAAATTGTCCTGTGGTATTGATGGGTTGGACTGGAGAGTCATAAGAAGTATGCTGGAGGCGATATTCAGATCCAGCGGCGTCAAGATTTTGGTTTGCTGTAACCCTCTTCCACGACCGATCATGAAGACAGTGGAGTGTTACTTCCATCGAACTTCACGGTGCAGATATGGGGAGTCATGCAGATATCGTCACAGTCCAAGGATGAAATTTCGGGACGAAATGTCTTTAAGAAGAGGGCAATGTAACGAACCTAGGCCGGACCTGTCGCCTCGCACGTTGCCGTCGACAGCGATGATGTCATCCCCAGAGATGTTCGAGAACAGTTCAGTCGCTCTGCCGCGGAGAGCAACGGTCGATATTGGAAACGATTGGAACATGCTGGTCGTCAACTGCCGGAATTCGAAAGATCGGGAATTCTGTGACGGAGATAAATAGGTAGCCCTCAAGATGGCACGAACAGTCTGAACGAGCCCATACGATCGAGCTATACAGTGGCGTAGTAATATAAATTAAGTTGTAGATTAAGTGTGAAATAAATTATTAAAACCAAGTTAAGTTTATTTACGTTACAATATCAATCAGTTTTGATCATCCACACATAAACTATGGCATCATTGTGTAAGAGGCAACATACTGAAAACAACTGGAAAATGGTCAATGAAAAATATTTACAACAAATAATATACTCATCCATCTGAAGAGTACTTCAATTAATTATATTCTGAGTTATGGCATTATTTTTATGTGTGTCTATTTGGCGATAACTTGAAACATAAAGGTATTTTGAAACTAAGTTTAGCCGTAATTGTATGAACCAATTAAATTTTTCAAGACTTATTTGTACAGAATAATTCACCAAATTGCCCATACTCTGAATGAAAATTGTTATTTTATATACATATCTATAATAAATATGTATCTATGGTCCCGAGTTTAAATGAGAAGAATTATATGAGTAGAGTAGAGAGTAGAGAGATATAGTAAGATCGCCCTATTGAAGGTAAAACATAAGAAAGTGCACACTTAGAAACCGAGGAGACCTCACGAACCTCAGTTCTAATACTCACCCGGGTTGTTTATACCTATCAGTGGTCGCAGCCGCTCGAGACCATCGAGAAGTTACAGCCCCAATTCCATCAATCGGGTGAAATGGTGTTAGTAACTCCTTCAGATCGACGAGTTAAATCTCTTGAGAAACTGAGAAGGTTGTAGAACGAGAAGATAAGGGGTTATAACATCTTTGTCTGAATATGAAATGAAATTCTTATTTATGTTACATTCCACTCAGCGAACGTTTGAAAAAAATTCAGGAACACTAAAATAATCCATCAATCTTCAAAAATCTCAGATTTATCCGCCCTTCCCTTTCACTCCCAGATGTCTTGTGGTTTCGAAACAAAATATATAGTTCTGGGTCAGTAGTTGACATTCAATTCGTTAGGTGATTTCCGTTTGTTTCAAACAGAACTATAGATTATAACCTCTCGAATATTGAAAAGAAAAACATTTTCAATAATTTTTTTCTGAAAATTGAAAAATCTACGATAAACTTCAAGTTTTTTTTTTGTAATATCTAACAGAAAACAATTACTACAATGTCCAACGTGGCTTCAGCAGAAGCTGTTGTTTTCTGTTAGATATCACAAAAATTAACTTAATTCTTATCGTAGATTTTTCAATTGTCAGAAAAATATTTCTATGGATCTTGAACGATAGAAAATACTGACTGAAGTCCATCTTTCAGTTGCAGATGATTCCATATCTGATTTTATGAACACCATTCATATTTCAAACAAATCACTCTTAAATATATTGTCACTCATGAATCGACACACTGGGAAATGGTTGCAGTTTGATAAAAATAAAGTTTCCTTTTAAATTTATTTCCATTTCACACTGATTGTTATTTTGACTTTTTCAACATTGCGAATGGATTCATTTTGTTTTTACTTGTCGACTGAGTGATACTTGATAATTATTGATGAACATTTCACTTAAGAAAGACCTAAACAAATGATTTGTTATATATTCACTCACATTTCAGTCAAGCACTGATGGTGAGCTTGTAGGTCGAAAACCCTCTAATCAATAGACATTGCACGAAATATTAACAAAAATCTATTGAATTCTATATAGGAGTTTGAATTTATGATGAATCAAAAATGGATAATTTTTAATAATTTGTTTAATAAGCACTGTATATCGAAAAGGAAAACATTCTCAATTGAATATTGATAGAAAGATTTTTCTGTGAATGGAAAAATCCACAATTAAAATGAAGTTATTTTTTGTGAATGACTAACAGAAAACAACTATTTCCCCGGCTAAAGCCACGCTGGACATTGAACTACATCTGATAGATATTCAATTGAGAATGTTTCCCTTTTCAACATGAATACCCCACAAGAGGTTATCTTGACGATGGAAGATAGTGACTAAAGTTTATCTTTCAGTCGCAGATGATTCCACATCTGATTTTATGAACATCCTGTTTATATTTTCAACAAATCACTGTATATCAATGTGAAATTTGCTCACAAAATCATCAAAATATAATCCTTTGGGTGCTCAATAATTGTATATTGAGTTTTATTCACACAGCTAATTAAAGTTTTGGTTTATTTGTACCCACAAAAAATGGGTTGATTTTGATTCATATTGATGTTATCTCTTGAGAAGAATGATCTCCTGTATCCAACTCCGTTTGGCCAGAAAGGTGGCGTATGTCATATTTTTTAAATTTGTGATCAGCAGCAACCATGAAACATTTCAAGTTATTATCAAGGTTGAGATACTTCACTAGAAAGATTTATTTGTTGCCAGCCGTTTTTTTTTAAGAATATTTAAATGTTTCTTTCATCAGCTCCATAAATATACATCCAACATCTAGGTTTATCCCTTTCAAATTCAACATCTTCAGATTGACCAATTTGTGTATTTACAAAATATACTGAGACTGTGTTGCTTAGAGAAACTGAAGGGAGATACGCAGTCAAAACAGTTTAGTTTGACGAAATCAAGTGGAGTAGTAGAAAGTCAGAAATTTCCTTAAATCCATATCCTCTCCACAAAAAAATTACTTTTTCAGTATAGTATATTTCCTATTGGCTGGGTTGAAATAGATTTGGACACAATTCTGCAATACATGTTAAAATCTTCATTCCATAAAACGATATGTTGAAATGGCAGATTTGTTCCTCTCATTCTCAAAAAGGCGAAAGAGATTATATGAATTCAATGAATTGTGGTAGGGAAAAGAAAGGGGTGGTAGGTTTTATTTCGAAGATATCTGGAATAACATTAAACTTGAGACAGAAACTCAAAAAATGGTTCCAATGCAACATACTCCAAATATATGTAAAACCCATTATCATCTTATTCGGGAAACTTGAATGTGTATGAAAATACAACAAAACTCGGAGCGAGTATGTTATGTATCTAGGTATCATCATTGATGATACGTTGGAACTCACATGCTGATTCCATAACAAGAGGTCTCATTGATAGATTCAGATAGTCATCCCCATTTTTGGATAACCATCTCTCAAAAAGTGTATTATTGTGCGCTAATCCAGTCTCACTTGACTTATATCTTGGGATGGAAAAGACTTCTCCACTGTCATCTGGAAAAATGTAATGTTTCCAAAAATCAATTTTCAGAATTATCTACAAAACAATTACCTTTCCTAGTGATGCACTTTATTTTACAAGTGAAATCTTACATATGGGGCAATTATACTCCCAAATAATAATCATGAACATCTAAGAATCTAAAATTGCATTGAAACGTTAAGACCACAATTAAGCCACCAGATACAAAAACACTATCGTGAAAATATCAAAGTGTAGAAAATTATAGTCCATACTCAAAGTGGAAGATCAAGTTTTTTTTTGGGGGATGATTAACACAAAATTGTCTCCACAAAGCATTTAGATAGATAGATAGATATCTCTTATTGTCTAAAATAGTAACATTTTGTCAACAAAGTCAAAATTAAAATCACCACAATAGGTACGCCACATACATACTCATTAGTGTTGCGCAAAGTTAATAGTCAAAATAAAATCACTTAATGCTATAAAAGACGAAAAACTCTTATATAATAATATGATGACCAACAACATTTAGGTATTAAAATTTGTAAATATTAGTCTTAAACAATGGAAGGACTAGAAATTATATGCAAATTCCTCCAAGATATAAAAACATTTCCCTCTGAGAATTTTCTTGATATTATTTTTGGAGTGCTTCATATCATTTATGCTTGTTATTTCCTTGGGTGAATGATTGTATACCTGCTTACTTCTGTAAATCAGAGATTCTCTCGTCAGGGATAGCGAGTTTTTTCTCATCTGACGAGTACATTGGAGATAGTCAACCTCTCTCTGTATTTATTTAGCAGACAGGTAGTCTCTAGAATGAAGACTTCGTTTAGCGTTAGTATTTTGTGTTCGTAAAAATCGGAGGCCACGATTCTCGCATGTTAACTCTGAATATAAGTCTCAGAGCTGGTTTCTGAATATATTCTGCAACAGAACTTGACTGCAATTTCCCAGGATGAAATTCCATAGTCCAAGTTCACGGGAGATAACAATTTCAAAGTACTGTCAATGTGTATGCCTAAGAATTGTGTAACATGTTTACACGTAATCAGTTGAGATCCTAAAGTTACCCGATACTAAGTCCCACTTGAATGTTATCAAGTTTGTCTTCGAAAGATTCAGTGTCAGCATATTCGCAACAAACCACATTTTTTTATATCTATTGGAATGGATTTGACCAAGGCGGTACGATCTCCATTGTGTCAAGAAACAATAGTGTCATCTTCAAAAAATGTAAACCCTCCAGATATATAGCCATATCGTTTATATAGAGCAATTCAATTCATCAATGATTCAGGATCAAGAGACAAGTTTTGAACGTATATACATGTATCTTCAGTTCAGAGCACAATCAAAGGTAGTAGAAGAAAAAAGTGAAGAAAAGCTATACCATCGTTAAATAAACAATTTATTGAAAAAATATTGTAGGGATCTCAGCCTTTTTAAATTTGGGAGAAGATCTCCAGTATTTTTTTTTTTTTATGTTCTGGTTTCCACGAAAAGGGATATCCTGTAATGTTCAGAGAACATCGTGGGAACCAAGGGAAAGAAGGTAGGAGTTGGTGTTCCTCTTAAATTTCTGGAGGTTGTATGCCTCGGGGAACACCTCCCTAGGCAATGAGTTCCAAAGCCTCACTGTTCTTTGGATGAACGAGTCTTTGGAAAGTGATGTTCTGCAGGTCTCCAAAGTGACCACGAAGGGGTGTGATGACTGAACTTGACGGGTTAGTCTCGAAGAGACTGCCAAAGCAGGAACGATTGTTGATATTTCAGAAGAGCATCGCCCATGAAAATATCTATAAAATAGAGACAAATCGCCAACTTTTCTACGGTGTTCCAGACAAGTGAGCGAGTTTGTAAGCGAGGCATCACCGACGAGACGAATTGCCCTTTTTTGGACAGAATCCAATAGCCTCAGGATATGTTTGGGTGCCGCGCTCCAAATATGGGAACAGTATTCCAGGACAGGTCGGATCTCTGCCTTATAGATCATAAGCAGCTGAGTGGGGGTGAAATAGCTCTTGGCACGAAACAAAAAACCAAGTTTTTGGGATGCACTTTTGGCAATGGACCTCACGTGATTTTCCCAGGAAAGGTTATTGCTGATAGTAATACCAAGCATCGATATGGATGACTTCAGTGGTATGGTTACTCCTGACAAAGTTATGTAAGGCACAGTGAGATCGGCTTTTCTAGAGAAAAGACATGCTTGTGTTTTGTTTGCATTGAATTCTACCAAGTTATTAGATCCCCACTCGAGAATTGTTGCTAAGTCCATATTTATATTAATAACATTTCTTCCTCGTTCATTTCTGATTTCACGGGCTAATATAGGGGCCCTGGAAGAGAAAGCGGTATGGAGGGTACTATGATCGGCAAAGCTGTGTACTGGACATGAAGTTGCTTTCAACAGGTCGTTGATGTGAAGTAGAAATAGTGTTGGTGCGAGAATAGATCCTTGCGGAACACCAGCATTTATGAGTAGGGTGTCAGATGAAACTCCATCGACCACTACATGGAGAGACCTGTTTGAGAGAAAACTAGCAAGCAGAGAACACAGCTGAGGGGGCAAGCCATAAGACGGAAGCTTGGCGAGGAGTCCCTGGTGCCAAACTCGATCGAACGCCTTGGAGATATCTAATGCCACAGCTGAAGTTTTTCCATACTTTTCAATAGATAGCTGCCATATATGTGAGACGTAAGCGAGCAGGTCACCAGTTGATCTCTGATGGCGGAAGCCATATTGCCTATCGTTGACAATTCCTGAGTCTTCCAGATATTTCATGAGCTCGATGTTGATGGCTTTTTCCATGACCTTTGAAATAATAGATAGCAGTGCGATAGGTCTGTAGTTGCTAGGTAGGGCCTTTTTGCCTTCTTCAGGGACTGGCTGTACTCTTGCAATTTTCCAATTGGACGGAAATACCCCCAAATTGTAAGAGTGGTTGAACAACTTGCAAAAAACAGGTGTTAGTTCGGGGGCACATTTCTTGAGAACAATCGGTGGGATTCCGTCAGATCCACAGGCTTTGTTGGTGTTGAGACCCAGCAAAATCTTTCTGATAGTACGTTGGCGAAAGGTGATCTCGGGCATGTGACTGTCAATAGGTGTAATGTTCGGGGGTTGTTTTCCCGATGAATCCAGAGTGGAATTTCCAGCAAATAGGTGCGCAAAGATATTGGCTTTTTCCTGGGCAGTCGTTGCTAGTGTTCCATCTTCTTTGGTTAGAGGAGGAAATGAGCTGGAAGTGAAGTTTCACCCACAGCTTTGGCGAAAGACCAAAATGAACGGGATCCGTTAGGACATTCAGCAAGTTTTGATATTATTTTGGCATCGTGGGCATCTTTTGAGCATTCTATTGTCTCTTTGCATATGCCTCTAGCCTCAACATATGCTGCTCTGGTCCCAGGGCCCGGATTTTTCAGCCATCGATGGTATGCTGCCTGTTTGGAAGCCACAGCTCTATAGCAGTTTCTGTTGAACCAGGTCTTATCGGATGATGTTCTTCTTTCGGTATTCGGTATGTAAGTTTGCATCCCCAACATGATGATTTCAGAAATTGTCTCAGCACATCGTGTTGGATCTACTGAAGAGAAACAAACTCTCTTCCATGGAAACGCTGAGAAAAACATACGAAGACCTTCCCAGTCGGCCGAATTGTAATGCCACATGAGACGGGGTGGTATTGTGCACCTCGATGGTAAATGGAAAGAGCATGTTGTGGAGATGAGGGTGTGATCAGAGTTTCCAAGTGGGGCACAAACTTCTATTCTATACGGGTCAGGATTGGTGGTGAGGAAAAGATCTAGTGTATTGGCAGACTGGTTGTTGACATCAGGGATGCGGGTTGGTAGCTCGACCAGTTGTTCTAGACCATGAGTGATGGCGAAGGCCTCGGCTTGACGACCCGCATCATCTGTTTTGTTAGAGAATTTGAGCCAGGCAGCGTTATGTACATTAAAGTCTCCCATGATTATGGTTTCAGCTGTTGGATGGTTCTCCTGAATGTAATCCAGTTTGAGTGATAAAAACTCAAAGAGGTCGTTATATGAAGGTTCATTAGGTGATAGGTAAAGGCAGCAGAGGAACTTAGTCAGTTTGGTATCAGATAGCTTGAACCACATCACATCAAAGTCTTTCGGTTCCAAACTCTCTTCACGCTGGCATGAAAGGTTAACCTTAGCGTAAAGGCAGACTCCACCTTTGATCCTGAATCGAGAATGGAGTTCGTAACCAGGACAAAGCATATGGACCTTGTTGGTGGACGAGTTTACTTGTGTTTCTGTTAGAGCCAGAATATTCGTTTTTTTTTGTCTGTAGGTGATGGTGGACGTCATTGATGTTCTTGTTGAGTCCGCGGATGTTGCAAAAATTAATCTTTAATGTTGAGTCCCCTCGAGTACCTCTCGCCCGGAAATCCGAATGGAGAGGTATTTTGCTTCCGGAGTGTTTCACTCTAGGAGACTTCATCATTATTACTATTAGGATGCACCTGAAAATAAAGGAGGAATTGGGGAAAAGGAAAGAGGGAGACCGGAAAGTATCGACCGAACACTGAAACATGGAATGATCCATTTCACAGCACACAAAGTCGATATGGTGGTATTTCACCGGGCGATGAGACCATCTTCCACCTACGGTTATCCTTTTAGTCGCCTCTTACGACAGGCAGGATTTACCATGGGGCTATTCTAAAGCCGACCCCATACAGAATTTCTCATAATTCACTTGAACGAAATAAGGCCATGCAATCATTGTTTTCTCAGTGAAGTGTCTGTGAAGTCATTAGGAGTTCAAATATGTTTGTTGCATTGTCACCGACCATATGGTAATGTCACCGAGTTGGAACCGGTCAAATCAGAATCGCAAGGAATAAATCCGGCAGCTACATGTTCACCCTTGGAATCTTCCACATGAATCCATGCCATGGCTTATCCCAAATGATAACCGGAATCAAGTTAATGGAAATTGTAGACTGAGGGATTCATTTTGGTATGCCTAGTTTATTTGGGGAGCGTGATGGATATAAGAGTTCCCGAGTCAGCATTTTACCATATATGGTCTCAGCCTATATTTACCATTCATCATAATATAGTGTAACCGAACCCACCCCGGTCATATCTGATTGGTAAATTTTCTGGTTGACTTTCATTTTTTTTTTAACCTTCTTTTTTTTGTGTGATCGTCTAGACAGTCAGCGTCCCTTCTCAGATAGCAGGATCTACAGTCCATCTACTCTCAGAAGCCAGCTTGTTTGTTTTTCGGCACACGGCCTAGTATAGCAATTTTTTTTTGTCGGCGCACAGCCTTATATATTAAGACCCGGGAAAGGATAGACTAAGATGCCTAGAAACCCTGGTGTATGTACTGATTCGATTTTGTTTAGACTTTTTAGTACAGATTCCCGCGTCCTACTTCAAATTTTTCACAATAGATGGTGACAAATTGACATAGTTCAACGAATTGGATCTGTTTGGCAATTACAAAATGCATTCGCCAACCTTAGGCAACCTGCACACTGATGCGGAATACGGACATATAACTTATGAAACTTCCAACCAATTGGAAAATTTGAATGCTTTTCAATCCGATTGAGGTTATGATTTGTGAATTGTTATTTCTGCAAAACTCAGTTATAATTACCAATGTTTTGTATTCATTGAAATGGATCGTGTTTGTATGTTGTGTGATCAGTCACAGGATTTCGATTTTTTGCCGAACCAATGCAGGTTAGTGAAATTGCTAATATAACACATTTTAAAAGTTTATGGAATCAATAACTGGGACTTTTTCTCCGATAATTTTAAACCCTTGGTTTATGCAACGTTCCCAAGAACTACGCGAACTAATAACTAAGGATTCAACACTAGCAAATCAATGAGCGCGTTTATGGAACCCCTAGTACAAGAACCATGACTAGAAAGTGGCTCAACTTTTAACTAAGAACCTTCTTAGTTAAAAGTTGAGCAACTTCTAGTCATGGATTCTAATTCTTAACTAGGGTTCCATAAACGCGCTCGATGATTTCTATGTTGAATCCTGATTATAGTTCGCTAAGTCTTGGGAACGTTGCATAAACCAAGCATACATTCTAAGGATTTTGTTTGCACTTCAAATGAATTAACGACAGAGCTTAGAATGTGTTGACGCATAATGCATAATATATTCCATTTTCGAAGTACTGTTCTGGAGTTCAAATCGAAGCCTGGTCCTAAAAGTTTCGGTTGTGATATATAGTTTGATTTTTGGGTAAATTTATAGTCTCCAACGATTTTCACAATTTTGGGTTACCTACTTACACAATCTCTCACTGAGCACAAACTTTGTGCTCCCAATTACTTCAGGAGATATGATGACCTTTCCTATGTCAATAAAGGTATTTTTTTTAACTCAAATTTAACGTTCAAAGTCATAGGATTCTGGACACCAATACATGTGTCTTCCAACTTATGGAGGTTATGAATACAAACATAACTTAAGGTACGAAAATACCGTGTGAAAAATGATCGAAATATTAGCCCCAAAAAAGCAACCCATATTGATTATATTCTATTAAAGTCTGAAAACGAAATTGATATTCAAAATGAACAGTTGAGTTATCCGTTGTTGGGAAATATATGCACTCATTGAAGTTCAAAAGAAAAATTCTCACAGTTCAATCTATTAAACAAAAAATTTTATCATTTGAAATTGCTGAATAGATCAACATTTCATGTAATAATGCTTATAAATTCCTCAATTAATTATCAAAATTTCACAATACCCTTTCAAGAGATATACTAAATAAACAAGATTCATTGATTGTAGGAGGAAAATTTACTTTATGACTATCCACGACTGCGTGTCACCATGATTTCCAAGTGGAAAATAATAAATTAGCATTCATAGCACTTTCTCAGAAATTTTAAATTATATTCCTTAGTAGTTTGAGAGAGTTGAATTTAAGTGACCGTTCGTAAGTTGGAAAATCTAGCGAGCAACATGATACAAGGATAAAAGTGAAAAAAATATATGAAAGAGGGGAGCGAAGTCTTAATGAAAAAAATAAATAAACAATTGGTTTCCTCTGAACACAAGGGTTTGGAGAATGTTTGGTTTCATTTTTCATCTTAAAAATTATTTTCATGGCACCGCCTTTGTAATCAATTGATTTTCGGGCATTCAATTTAATTCCCAAACTAAAAATGATAATGACACATATAATAAATAAAATAATAATAAAAAAATATTTATTGACGATTTTTTCAAACCATTTCTTCTCTTTATTCCCAAACAACACACACTACTTATATTTTATTGAACCTATTTAAATAGTGTTTTAATATTAATATTTCCAGTTCGGAGCCACTCCAAGACAACCATTGGATTCCAGAACCAGTTTCAGAAAAGGCTGGCATGAGCAAACCAATCCAAATTCTTGAACACTCAAGGCAATACTTCATGTCATGTGAAGAATTCCACAAAGACCTTTTCAAAATGTTGATGGGTTGTTATTCAGTCAGAATGAATGATTTTGCTCAGAAGCTTTGCAGGCTATGCTAGAGAAGACAGAGATGTGGCAAAGCTTTTTATTCGAAAAAATGAGCTACGTCTGAAAAAAAATACCCAACCTTTGGACATATATTTTTGGGAAAAATCAATATAATGAGATGTAAAATAATAATAAATTTTTATTGCACCCAAGAAACATAAATAATCCTAATCTATTACATATATAATACAACTAAAATAAATATTTCAATGTGATTTGTATCAGAATTCAATAGTAATGATGAAAGGGTAATGCATCAAGGTTATTTAAATTTATTTTGAATTACTTTTACCCAAGATCGTATTTAAAATGTTGGGAAAATCTGTAGAGAGCCCGAACCTCTTGCAATTCGACAGGAGGGGCTTCCATTTCATTTCCAATGCATTTTAATATCATATTTTATTATTATATATTATAGATAATTTTTGGAGTTTTTCAGAAAACCTTTTAAAAATGTATTTCAATATTAATTACAACTTTTTGCTGAAATTTGACATTGAATATTTAATTGGACAAAACGACAGTTTCCTTTGGCGGATTGTATCCAAAACATGATTAATCCCTTATCCTTATGGATAATATATATTTGAAATGAAAATGATTATTTAAAAAAAAAAGGAACTTCATATAATTTTTTAGTGATATCTCAAAGTTAATAAGAAGTAATTGAGGAATTGTGCTTCTCGTTTGATTGTAATTTGATAACAGAGTCATAAAAAATTCTGAATTACAAATTTAGATTATATTCAACTTTGCATTGATTCAAAAAGCCCTATTTAGCAGATCAGTGTGAAGTTAGCGGCCTTTTTCTGGCAGCCGTTTTTATCTGGCGGCCAAATGATCAGTGACGTCAGGGTGATTCAAAATTCCTTCAAATTTTCAACCAAATCGAATGGCTGAAGACTTGGAATTGCAATGGGAATTCAATTTAACAGAAAATGGTCGAACACAACACAAATGAAAAACTTAAGAATGATATACTAAGATATATTTGATATGTTTTTAGATAAAAATTCAAAATGCACCCTCAAATATGTTTAGCCAAGTGAATATTTGGAATATGTACTACTGAAAGGCTATATATAATGTTTCTTGACATGTTTTTTGGGTAACCTTCCAGTCTGAAAATGATAATATAATCAGGAAAATCAGTTGAAAAAGCGAAAAAGACTGCAAGAAAAAATCCAAATTATTCAAACAAAGGAGATTTAGAAGATTTTGAGAACGGGGGCAGATATAGTCCCCGAAACGTCAATCAAAAACTATATAAAGAAGTATCTTTTGAATTTTCACTATTTTTATAGGCATATTAAGGGAATAAAAAGTTACTGACAAATCGAATAATTTTTTCTATTGGAAATATAATTTGGTGAACGCAGTAACTTATCGGGGTGAACTAATTAGTTTGCCCTTTCTAAACTTGTATAGATTTTCCTGATTATATTTTCATTTTCAGACTGTGGAAGGTTACCCAAAAAACATGTCAAGAAACGTTGTTCCTCCACAAAAAACCACATTCATTCAATGCTATATTAATGATTTACCAAGACATGATTGATTTGCAGGCCGGCAAAGAGATAGGTAGTTTATACTTGTCGATATTTAAAAAAAACAAAAGCCACCTTCAAAAAGTTTAGCCAAGTTCAGTTTTGGTATATGTGTTACTGGAAGGCTATATAATGATATACCAAGAGATGATTGATTTGCAGGTCCTCGAAGGTAGTTTATACTATATTTCGAAAAATCTAACCACCAAGTCAATATTTGGATACGTGTTACTGAAGGTTATATAATGATATACCAAGAGATGATTGATTTGCGGCCATCGAAGGAGTAGTTTATATTTGTGCATCGAAAAAAATCATAACCCACCCTCAAAAATGTTTAGCCAGTTTCATCAATCATCCATTGGTATATCTTTATATAACATAATATCTATATCTTTATATAACATAATATCAAGTTTTCCATTTGTTTTCGACATTTTCTGTTAAATTGAATTCCCATTGCAATTTCAAAACATTAGCCATTTTATCTTCTTTCCTCATCTGAATAAACTGTATCTGCAAGGTTCAATTTCCTTGATCTGTAAAGAAAAATAATGTAAGTTTGCAAGAATGATCGTACTACCCAAATTCTTAAAAATAATGTAAAACATGTAGAGTTAAAAACAGAATACGTTACATAACATCAAACAAATACGATTAAAATCAGACATCACAGCATTGTCTAAACATGAAAAGGAAAATCAACGTAAATTCGATTCTGACAAGGTTGAAATTTTGACAAAAGAAAAAAATAGTAATGAAAATAAACTGATCTTTACATTTTGACACGAAAAAGTCTTGCATAAATTATAACAATAGAGCCCACATACTACAACTAAATATGTCAAACACTCCAATGTATTTAAAAAACGATAACAGATAAAAACAAACTCGATACTAGCAATCTCAGATATTCAACAATGTTCATTCCAATTGTGAAATATGAACACGAATTGATTTGTTTGAAACTATGAACAGGATGTTCATGAAATCAGATGTGGAATCATCTGCGACTGAAAGATAAACTTTAGTCACTATCTTCCATCGTTCAAGATAACCTTTTTGTGGGTATTCATGTTGAAAGGAAACATTCTCAATTGAATAGAAAGATTTTTCTATGAATTGAAAAATCCACGATAAAAATGAATATTTTTTTTGAATGTCCAACAGAAAACAACTACTTCCCCGGCTAAAGCCACGCTAGACATTGAACTTCATCTGATATATATTCTGAAAGGACCCTAACTCAATAGAAAAAATCTAAAATTGAAAATTTGCATTTTTATTCAGATAGTTATTTGATTTTCTATTCCAGTCTTAATTAAGAACTCATTGAGTTAGGGTCCTTTCAGAAGAATCTTCCTATTCAATTGAGAATGTTTCCCTTTTCAACATGAACACGAAATATTGAAAGAATAACTGTTAAATTATATTGTAAGTTTTGAACGTCTCTTTGAATTTTAATCATATTTGTTTAATGTTATGTAACGTATTGTTTTTAACTTTAGATGTTTTACATTATTTTTGAGAATTTACCTGAAGATGACATAAACAATGTTTGTTGAAATGTCGTATCAAATAAAAAATACATATACTGACTAAGGCCCTTATTTCGAGAAAACAAAGAAAATAAACATGTGGTCAAGAAATTATAAAATATATATTATATATATATATATATATATATATATATATATATATATATATATATTTATTCTGATATATTTTTTTTAAGAAAACTCCAACAATTACAAAATCTGATATATTTTTTTTAAAAAAAAAAATTACATACATTTCAATCTAACAGTGGTTTTCCATCAAAATTTAATAAATATATACTTTTTATTACATACTCAATGGGACAAAATGTTCAGAGAAGAGATTTTTATAGTAGAAGCTGTAAATGATTATATATCTAGGTGAATCATCATTTTGATGTGATGCAAAGATATTTGGCATATGCAATATGTGTATCAAGTAAGGTGAAGATCGATCAACCACTAAATATAAAAAAAAACAAATTCAATAATTATTGAACGTCAACCAGAAATTTAGATATATTTTTTTAATATACCACGTTCATAAAACGGACTAAAAAGACATCTTAATGAGATGATGACAGAGACATATGGCAAATTTCAGGGTTATTTCATTTAGTTTAAAATCGATTGCTCTTTACTATTATTATTATTACAGACAGAAATTTTTTCCTTTTTTTAACAGACATGTAAGCGAGTTGCTATTGCATTGTCATCCAGTTTTGAGCTATTGACAGAAAGCGAGTTAATATAAACATGGTAAAATACATAAATGAACCCTTTAATTTGCTTGTTTTCAATTTCAGGGAAATGTATGTGTCATACTATTTTCTGTATTCTAACGATGTTTAGTAGGTTATTTATTAATTTATTTGTAATTCATTTAGTTGTTACATTGAGTGACTATTTGAAAGGCAGTTAAATTCAGTGCTCATCGACTCATCGATCATTCTGTTGGTGCTATTTAGATATTGTGTAATCCTAACCTCACTTTTTGTTCCGTAAACGTTCTATAGACAAACAAACAGACATACAGACATGAAAGCGACTTAATATTGCATTGTCAACTAGTTCTGAGCTATGTCTGACGTTTTAAAACTCATCAGGAAGTTAGTTTAAATCGATTGCAAGATTTGTACCGAACAGACACAAAGCGAGTAAATAAATGTGGTAAAATAATATACCTCAAATGATCCCTGTGTGTTGTCAAGGACGTATTGGCTTTTCTTCATCCACCAAATGGACAGGACACAGAAATACTGAATTTTCCCTAGATATGCTGAATTTTATTTCATATGCGGAATTTGCCTCCTGAAAATTTCAAGAATAATTAATTTCACACTGTGTCAAGTGAAATATAAAACACAAATGTACCTAGTAAAGTTTCGATGGGAATGATTGAAAAGTTGTTCTTCATTCATACCTTCAACAAATATAAATCAATATGAAATGAAAAAATTATTCATGATCACTTATTTGAATACTAGTTTTGACATTTCATATCAATTTTAAATATTATGAGTTTGAATATTATTTGTGTGGGGTAATTATATTATGCTGAGTATATATCAGGCCACCCTGTCATGAAAAGGTGTATATCAGCTAGAAATAAGAATCCAATGAGAACATGGTTATCCCAAATAAATATATGAAACAGGAATTCGATTTTTTCTACATTTTTTCATGGGAATTATTATTTTTTTACGTTTATGCATAAAACCAGAACTTTATTGAACTATATATGGTGAAAAAACTGGTTCTTTATTGCATTAGTGCAATAAAATGTTTATTGCACTCATCTGTCATTCTACTACAGCGTTTTGTGATCATGACAAACATAAACGTTCAAATCGACGCTATTTTTAGTCCATTTTCTGTGATATTGTATTACATTTTAAACAATTGCATATTTCATATTATTTTCAATCATATTCATTGCATACTTGATTACGAAATTACTAAAAAATACAATTTATCAAAAATGAGTTAGAATTGTTCCTAACATTGGCATTCTTCCCAACTTTCTCAATGCAAATCGATAGTGCTAATTAATTATTGAATATTTTGCTATTAAATTTGAAATAGAGTTCTACAAATCAACGCATACTTAGAGCAACTTCAAGGTGCATGTAGCTGCATACTTGAAAAACAGCTTTATCTAAACCACGAACGATGTACCCAGTATATCCTTTTTTTTATATGTTACATAAATTCACAAGGTCCAACAGGTCACCTTCTTCTTAAGAGAGCATTTTCACTTTGCTTCACAAGTAGGTAACTGACGAATGACAAACGTCGGTATCCCTTCTGTGTTTATTGAGCACAGCAAGTTTATTCCACGTCTGCACCACGCCAGTCCCTCGCCACCACCACGCACCTGTTCTGTGTGAATTGCACCTAATGGCCTCACAAACAGACAAGACAATATACAAATAGCTTGGTCATTTCAAAAGGATCATCATTACTTCAACTAAACTAAATATGAGTCATATTCATTTCCCTTATATCAACCTGTAGTTATGAATCTTTTTGATATATCTTATTGACTTGTTCATTGCTCGTTAGAAACCTTCAGTATTGCTATCTTCAAGTGGATACTTTGTTTCACAGTGATGCGAAGTTATCTGTCACAAGAAATAGATGCATTAAATAAGGCATACTAAAGGCAGTTTTTGAATCCAATTTTAAAAAATACAACTCCAATAATTTGTGAATTCCAGCAGAACCTCCACAATTATGAATTATCATCCATAAGTATACAGAAATAAATTTTTACCTCATATAATTCTAATGGGCTTGTAGGCTGCGAATGATGTGTGACCCTTTCTGTTTCGCATCAGGTTTCCTTATCTACAGGAAGGATCTAGCAGAAATACTAAATTTGCAGTGATGACATTTTGAACTTTAGTTTCCCTGTGCACAGTATTTTCTCCTAAAAATTAAAAAATATTAAAAAAAATTGTCAAAATCCATTATATTTGAAATCTCATTCCACTTTTCTATCATGAAGTTATGGTATTTCAGAATGTTTCAAGCATATTTATTATTGAATTCGATTTCATCAGATTGATATATGAACAATGAGGGACAGCTAAATGATAGCAGAACTCACAAAAAAAAGAGAGCCTGCAACTTTATACCACACTTTACCAAAATCTTGTTTGTCACTAAATAGCTTTTCAACAGTAGTGTCCAATTGTATGGAATGTAGAATGAACTTTCCATTACTCACAACTGCAGATGATTCAATGATATATCAACTCTCAATGTATTCAATGTAAAAAAAGTCCACTCAACAAGATTCAACTTTCCAAATTTTTATAGGCTGTCATTTCTTTCCTAATGTGCCTATTTTTTCTTGAGAAAATATGTTGAAATAGACATTTTATAAATGGATAATGAAAATCATTTCTCAAAAGTATTGAAATTCCTGTATTAATAGTTTACAAATGCTGCAATCTATATGAGTGGGGAATGGAATGGTCACCAACTATTGACATTCAGACTGAAGATAAGCTTAGGATTTCATAGATATGAAAAATTTCACACAAAGGATTGAAATATTGCCATGTTTTCTCCTGGTATTGTGAACATGCTAATAAAAAATGCACAGGTTGCATCAAAAGGGACTTTTTCAACATTGGAATGAAACAACTTGAAACACAATCCATCTAGTATACAATGATACATGAATTTATTTGTTCCTCTGATAAAATGTTTATTGCACTCATCTGTCATTCTACTACAGCGTTTTGTGATCATGACAAACATAATCGTTCAAATTTTTAGTCCATTTTTTGTGATATTGTATTACATTTTAAACAATTGAATATTTCATATTATTTTCAATCATATTTATTGCATATTGGATTATGGAATTCCTAGAAAATACAATTTATCAAAAATGAGTTGAATTGTTCCTAACATAGGTATCCGTTCCTAACTTTCTCAATGCAAATCGATAGTGCTAATTAATTAATAAATATTTTGCTATTTAATTACGCTTTTTATTTTCCCACACTCAGTGCCACCTAAATAAAACATTTTTTTATTTTTGCATGAACGTAGAAAATATTGTATGCAACTTCATGCAAGGTTTATTGATCGACGTTGTCCAACTCGCCTGACGGCCTCATCGGACAACTTCACGTCGAGTGCAATAAACACTTACTTTTTGCACTTGTTGCATAAATAACTATTTGATATCTATAGTCACAAAATAAAGAACATCAAATGTAGTGCAAGATATTCTGAATTTCAGAGTGTAACATTAAATGGGAATATTTTTGAAAAACAAGTTTATATTCGAAAGGTTAAGAGATTAACTGTTTTTTGTAATAAAATTCCAACATAACAATTCAATTAATATCTTACCTCTTCTGAAGAAGAACTTTCATCCATTGGTCATATAACAAAAGTACCTAGTGACAATATTTTCCTTGTTTTGGTAAGATTTTTCTGAAAGCAGGTTTCCTTCATCTGAGTGAAATTGAACCAAACTGATATTCCTTTCATTCTGATTTTCAATTGACCCAATGTTTCCATTCCTGCTGTTTGCTGATGTGGATAACAAAAACTCCGAACTCCTGAAATGAATACATGGGTTTTAAAAAATGTAATCAATACAAATAACTAGGTGTGCTAGCCAACTACAAGTAATTTATTTTCATAAGATGAATAATTTTTCTCAAAAATGAATGAATAACCTACTCAAAATGTTTATATATGTTATCTACTCACCTTTATCAACTAACCTGAAACTCCTCTGAATTGTTTGGATTTACGGTAAATAGGGTTTTCGTAAACTTACTTTGGGGATAGCTTCAGGTCTCAATCTCAATAAAATCGTGCCTCCGAAGAGTGAGCCTGAAAAAATAAAAGTGTTTCAGAATTCAAATATCATTTAAATTGTATTGTTCTATCATTGTCTGAAGAGACAATGGTTTTATATACTATATTTCACTAACATAAAATGTCATTTCAGTTTCACAAGATGGAACCATGCACTTCATTTTGAATAAATGTATAATTCGAAATGAAAACGGAATTCTCGATTTTCTAACGCCACAATTGAACAAGCCAAAGCCAAAAGCAAACAAGAATCAAATTCTAGGAAGACAGTGTCTTTTTATGCCATTTTCGTCGTATTCAAAGATAAATATTAAATATAACCTAAAATAAAATCTTGATTCGTTGTAACGGTGGCGACACCGAGGAGCGAAAAACCGAAACTTAGACAATGGATGTAGTAATAAAGTAAAGAAAACTGAACTGTTTGTCGCTGTCTGCCCGAATGATTGAAGACAATGACAACAATGACCAAATTGCGGAAATCTACGTCTTCCACATCTTTGACGTTTTCGGAGCGGACCGAACATTGTCCGAATAAATTTCTTAGGAGAGTTGCTCTTTGGTGTTGACATCTACTCAACAATCATTCGAATCAGGTCGCATCTAAGAAATCAAGCAGGCCATATTGTCGTATGTTTGATCCCATACATTTTCAGATATGAGTGCATACACCAGGGTTTCTAGACATCTTAGTTTGAACAAAGATTCATTGAGAATGCGAGAAATTCCTGAAATGAAAAGTCAGAAGCAAACCTTCATACTAATATATACCCAGATATAATCGAGAGATTTTCTAGTCTAGTACGATGGTAACGGACAATAGGTTGGGTTTTCAGATTTTACGTAAACTCTAAGTTAAAAACGAGCAGAGAATAAATAGTAATTAACGTAATAAGTCCGGAAAATAGGTTTTTTTTAAACGAATAAAAAAATTCTAGAACGAGCCGTAGGCGAGTCCTGGAAGTCTGTGAGTCCAAAAAAACTATTTTCGGGCGTGTTGCATACTAGTATATTAAAGTATAAGTGGATAAAAAGGGCTTTAAAACACGCGCGATTTTTCGAGCACGACGGCGCAGCCGGAGTGCTCGAAATAGAGCAAGTGTTTTTAAGACCAGTTATCCACGAATACTTTACGTTATTTTTTTTTATTGGTGCACTTTGAAATCATATATACTGGTATTATTACTACAAAAAATAGAAATAAGAACTAATAATGCAAGAAGGTTGAATTCGTGATGTGACATCAGTATACCTTTCGTTGTCATGGAAATGAAAAAAACATTCATTTGCAATTTGTTACCAAAGATCAATATTTGTTGTCACCAGAGCTCAAAAATGAATGATTCTAATATCGATTTTTTGAATAGTGGGGCAGAATCGCGGTTAATACCGCGAAAATCCAGTGATATATATAAAAAAGAATATGAAAAGTTCATCAAATGGATGGAGGAGCACATATAAATGAACGAATTGTGAGTAATATTTTATTTGACAAGGTACTCCTGTCAGATCAATTATCAAAAATTTGTCATTTAGACTTCACGTTTCTCGATTTGTTGATGTTGTCATGGTTACCTTTAAAAAACGCGCGTTTTTTAAAGTTCGATTTAAACACGCTGAGGCGTGCTTTAAATGGGTAAAAAGGGGCACCAATAAAAAAAAATATTTTTTCGGCAACCGTGTAGAATAACGAATCAATGAGACGACATATTTCTTTATTTCTTTATTATACATTTTAATTCTTATTTGAATTGAACAGAACAGAATAGAAAATACTACATATTAACAGAAACATTGTAGTTCTTATTTATATTGATATTTATATTAAAATTCGAGCAATTGCTAATATTGAGGGATTCAATTTGTTTGAAGGCTTGGTATATTTAAATCCCTTTCGTTGAAGCCAGAACAAGAAAAGTTTCCGTTTCACATTGATTGTTTTCATCTGATGATTTTTGAATGGTCTTGGCAATTTTAATTTTGTTTGTAAGTGAATTATCTGTATATCCTTCAGCCACATTGATAGACTTCCAGCCACCGTGTCTTTTCGAATTTGTGATGTTACCACCATTATCAGCGAATAACGTCGCCGAAGTTCGACGAATGCTATGGCCTGTGTAATTTTTAGGATTGGGTAAATGTAAAAATTCTGCGATTTTTATTCCGAGACTTCCAAAACTGTCGATACCAACAGGGCTGAATCGAACATTTTCCTTTTTCGTAATTCACGAATAATCTGTTATGTGGAGTATGGGATGGCCGTAAAGATAAATATTGCCTATACAACAGCAGGTTTTCTTTCCCAATTACAACAGAAGTTCTCTCAATATGTGTTTTGGAATCCGGTATTTTCACAAGCAACATGTCTTCCTTGTCGTTTATTAGATCAATTAACATTTTTCTTAGTTCTTCTCGTCTACACGCACCGGCTAACCCAATAATTGTTGCTACCTGAAAATTAAGTTGATACTTTCATATCTGTTGAATATAAAATGTATAATCTCTCCATATTATCTATATTCACTGGATTATAAAATTCTGTTTGTGTTATGATGTTGTCACATAATAATAGATATGTCAGTCAATTTTTTGATTTATCTGTACACGTTATTTATACAATATATGTATTAACCATAAACTCTCTCTTATCTGCAAGTAGTTTATTACAAACAAAAATCCAAGCTATAAAAGGTGGATTTTTTCAAAAGATTATGGACTAGTAAGTGACCTGTTGCGCAGTAAGAAGTAAAAGAAGAGAGGATCGTGTGATACAAGATTAGTTGCCAGTTATTTAGAGATGTATTTGTGCTTGCATTGCCACTGCATATCAAAGTGCCAAGATGGTGAGTGACGATGAAGAATCACAGAGCTCAAATACAAGGAATAATAGTGCAGCTACTGCAGGCACATCAGACCTACAACCAAACACATATACTTACATAGGATCCTCACCCCTTCCTAACATTGAGAAACTAAAGGAAGCAGTAACTATAATACATGGAAGTTTCAAATGGAAATGTATCTCATTCATGAGGACCTATGGGATTGTGTACAGGGCGTGGACACGAACCAAAAGAGAGATGCCAGGAAAGATCTAAGATATGCCTCATGGTAAGCCAAGTGTATTACTCACATAAGGAATGCCAATACAGCCAAAGAAATTCGGGATAATCTAAAGAGTGCATTCGAAGCTGAAGGGATGACCAGAAGATTAGCATTGTTAAGAAGACTGTTTAGCGCCAAGTATGAAGATTTTCAAACCATGGAAGACTATCTTACTTGCATTACATCAATTGCACAGCAATTGGCAGATATTAGTTCTCCAATTGAAGATGAATTTATTGGTGTGTTAATGCTGAATGGATTGCCAGCTAAGTTTGAACCACTAATGATGGCAATTGAAAATCTGAACATTAAGATTTCTGCAGATTATGTTCGATCAAAGTTGATGCAAGATGATGTCCGCAGACAAGAAGAAACACAAAAGACATCAAGTGAAAGTGCTCTGAGAGTTAAATTCCAGAATAAGAATGTGAGCAAGCAGACAAATGAAAAACACAGAAATCAAGGTCCAAAGTGTTACAACTGTAATAAATAAGAGCCCTCAATGTCCAACACCACTAAGAAAACCTGAAAAAGTGAAACACGGAAATTTTCAAGGAAACTCAAGCTATAATCAGAAGATGGAAAGCAAAGGAATTAATGCATTTCTGTCAGCAATGTCAGCAGGTTTCAGTGCAAGTACCTGGTATGTTGACTCAGGAGCATCGTCCCACATGACATGCAATGGAGACTGGTTGAAGAATTTCCAAGAAATAAGTAACAAGAGGGAAGTTACTGTAGCCAATAATCAGAAATTGGAAACCAAAGGAATTGGTGAAGTGGATGTAATTATGGCACAGAGTGTAAATCCAGCTAAAACCATGAAAGATGTGATCTATGTTCCAGGCCTATCAGCTAGTTTGTTATCAGTTAGTCAACTGGTGCAGAAAGGACTACTGGTGGTTTTCACAGCAGAAGGCTGTCAGATTTATGACAGTGGAATATTTACTGTTGCAGGAAAATTACAGGGCACAGCAAGCTATGCAGATGGTATGTACAAGTTGGATACAGTTAGTCCAAGGAATAATGCATTCATTAGTAAAGAGAGTCAAGAATCTGCACTCATAAGCAAATGAAAAGAAACCTACCAACTTTGGCATAGACGAATGGGACATCTTAACCCCAAAGGTATACAAATGCTTAAAGGAGGTATGGCAGTTGGCATAGATTTTCCAGAGACTCAAGATGATCCCTGTGTTGCATGTATTGAAGGCAAACAGTGCAGATTACCCTTCAACAAAGAAGGAGCTACAAGAGCACAAGATAAATTGGAAATAATCCACAGTGATGTTTGTGGCCCGATGAGTGAAAATTCATTTAGCGTGCACGCTACTTACTTATGTTCACCGATGATCATACAAGGATGACCTTCGGGTATTTGCTGAAAAATAAGAATGAAGTGCTCGAGAAATTCAAGATTTTCAAGAAAGAAGTGGAAACAGAAACAGGAAAGAAAATAAAGATATTGAGAAGTGACAATGGAAAAGAATATATCAATGCAGATTTTGATACCTTCTTGCAGAAGCATGGAATAAAACGGCAGACTACAATTCAGTACAGCCCAGAGCAGAATGGAGTTTTGCTAATCTCAGTCATATCTACTGGGGAGAAGCCGTCAATACAGCAATTTACCTGAAGAATCGTTCACCAACCAAGGCACTTGTGAACAAGACTCCATATGAAGCATGGACAGGTAAAGTTCCAGATCTAAGTAATTTGCATGTTTTTGGATGTGATGCATACTCTCATATACCTAAAGAACTCCGGAAGAAATTTGACTCCAAAAGTAAAAGGATGATTTTTGTTGGTTATTGCACTGAGTCGAAAGGATTTGAATTGTTTGATCCTGAAAAGAGAAAACTGATAAAAGCAAGGGATGTTGTATTCATTGAGGTTCCTAGAAATAAAATAATGACTGAAATAACCTCTTCAGACCTAAAATGTGAAGAGATAAAGGATTTTCATGTAGGACAAGAAGATGAAATAATTATACATCAACAAGATGCTGCTCAAGTTGATAATCCAGAAATAAATCAAGGAATGCAAGATCAGCAGGAAAATCAAGAAGAAATTGTAGGTGATGATGAAGAAACACCTCACATTCGAAGAAAATCTACAAGGGAGAGACATCCACCAAAGTTTCCAGATGGTATGATTTTATACCAAGCTCTATTGACAGCAGAAATGATGCATGAATATCCAGGAGAACCAGCACAGTGGAAGAAGCTCTATCAAGCTATAACAAGAAGCACTGGGAAGAAGCCATGAATGAAGAATTACGTTCCTTGAATGAAAATCAAGTGTGGGAACTAGTCGATCCACCACAGAACAGAAGAATTATCAAGAGCAAGTGGGTGTTCAAGATAAAAAGAAACTCAGAAGGGAATGTTTCAAAATATAAAGCGTGACTAGTAGCAAAAGGATTTAGTCAGAAAAGTGGAGTGGACTATCAAGAGACCTTTGCACCAGTCATTCGCTTTTCAACAGTGAGACTTCTTCTAGCACTTGCAGCAGAATATGATCTAGAGGTGCATCATTTAGACGTGATCACAGCGTTCTTGAATGGCGATCTTGAAGAAGATGTTTTCATGGAGGTTCCAGAAGGTGTTAAAGCTGAAGAAAACAAAGTATGTAAATTGCTTAAAGCAATCTACGGACTCAAGCAGGCTTCGAGACAATGGAACAAGAAAGCTCATGAAACCATAGAAGGCTTGGGATTTCACAGATCAAATCATGAACCATGTCTTTACTTGAAGAATGAAGGAAAGGAGATTGTTATCCTAGCACTTTATGTAGACGATTTTTTCTTGCTTTCTAATGACAAAACTGAAATGAAAAATTTGAAGCTAGAACTCCAGAAGCAATTCAAAATGAAGGATTCAGGTCCAGTGAATAATTTTAAGGATACGCCGGAGCAGAGAAAGTGGAGTCATTTGTCTGGATCAAGAGAGATACATTGGAGACGTTCTCCGCAAATTTAAGATGGAAGAATGTAAGGCTGTCAAAACACCATTGGATGTGAGAAGCCATCTCACTCTTCCTAGCCAAGGAGAGATAGGAGAAGCTGCAGATCTTCCGTATCAAGCTTTAATAGGAGCTCTGATGTACTTAGCTGGTGCTGTAGACCAGACAAAGCTCACAGTGTGAGTGTATTAAGTCAGTTTAATAGCAGATTTGGTCAGCAACATTGGCAAGCTGGTAAACGAGTCTCAGATATCTCCAAGGAACTAAAGGGATGTGTCTGAAATTACAAAGAGGTAATCCAGGGTTGACAGGCTACGCAGATGCAGATTGGGCAGCGGATCAAGTTAACAGGCGATCCTGTACTGGCTACACATACATCCCAGCTGGGCAAGCAGAGAAGCAGTTCACATCTCAGGATTACTAAAAGAGCTGAATGTTGCATGTGAACCTGTAGTCATTTGGAATGATAATCAAAGTTGTCAGAAATTGTTGCACAATCCTGTACATCATAATCGTTCAAAACATATAGACATAAAGTATTACTATGTTCGTGAATGTATTCAGAACGGTTCTATTTCTGTTAGATATATGCCAACCGAGGAAATGTATGCAGATGTATTAACTGAAGGTTTAAATGGACCTAAACATCAGTTCTGTGTCTCGGGTTTGGGATTGTGTGCTTACCATTAGCTGATACTGAAACACAAATGTAAATGTGGTGCCAATAATTTGAATTTGTTTCATTTTTAAAACAGGTACCAAAGAATGTTCTTTGAACTATTTTTATTTTTGTATTGTTAAAGCTATAGAAATATTTTTCAGAGTGTATCGATTAAGGGAGGGCGTTGAATATAAAATGTATAATCTCTCCATATTATCTATATTCACTGGATTATAAAATTCTGTTCGTGTTATGATGTTGTCACATAATAATAGATATGTCAGTCAATTTTTTGATTTATTTATACAATATATGTATTAACCATTAACTCTCTCTTATCTGCAAGTAGTTTATTACAAACAAAAATCCAAGCTATGAAAGGTGGATTTATTCAAAAATATCCTACAATCGTAATATTTTGTTGAAATAACCTTCGGCATTAGATATGTTTCATTATTCGCTTCCCTAATGAATTTGTTGATCTGCTCACTGCTGAAGACTTCTGATTTCTTGGCTTTGTAACCAATATTCTTCCTTTTAAGAAATACGATAACCTTTGGAAAAGTGGCTATGTTTACATTTTTCTCCACTAAAATGGCACCTTTCAACATAGAGTACATGCTCTACAGAATAGAGGATTTGAAAGTTTCAGATTTTTGCGCCAAATAAGCCAAAATTACATCATCTGTAATAGTTTTGCATTGCTTCATATCCATCCATTTCGTGAACAAATCATAAACGTTTTCGTACCGGGATTTTGATTTTTCAGGCAATAATTGTGCTGTAGCAGCAGCTGCTATATTGGAAATTGCCCAAGGCACATTTTCAAAGTCACTATCGCTAGTGCTTTCCATATTTCATCGCTAATTGCGATCAAAAAACATGCAAACTTTTGACAACTAATTTCATATGAACTGTCAGCCGTTATTTCGTTGCTATGGTAATGATCAACTGCATTCATCAAAACCATACCTACCAAGATTTTCATATTTACAATGACAACAACGACGTGACTCTTCCCGGCCTAGTCCGGGAAGTACGTACTTCCCGGACTAGGCCGGAAAATGCTACTTTCTCGAAGAAAAAGCGTCTGGGAAGTGGGTACATCCCGGACGGTTGCCGAAGAAGGTAATTTGTTAGTTAGTGAGCTGATACAATCCCACTATTTTAATAAGTTTAGCACAGAGACAAGGTTTCTCTGAGGACTGGCTTGCTCTGAAAAGAACGGGTAGAGTTTCAAGAAATAGTAAGCTCGGTTCTTTGAAACCATTTCTGGATAAGTTGGAGTTGATGAAGGTAGGAGGTAGATTGGTAAAGGCCAAAATCAATCATGAACACGAAATTTATCTGTAGTTTCACCCAAAAATCATCATTTAATCAAACTTATCATTTTAAGCGAACCTTATCGCAATTTACATGCTGGTCCACAAACTTCATTATCAATAATACGTTTGAATTATTGGCCTCTTTCTGGAAGAAGAGTAATAAAAAAAACTACTTAGTGAATGTTCAATTTGTTTTCGAGTGAAACCAATGGAACCAATGGAATACAGGTAACCTACCAAGTGTTTGTATTAACCCCAGCCATCCTTTCAGTCATTGCATTGTGGACTATGCAGGCCCTTCAAATAAAAAGGTGAATAGACTCAGAAGTTACAAAATAGCTGAAGGTTATGTATGCGTTTTCGTTTGTTTCTCAACAAAAGTGGTGCATCTAGTATAAGTTGATGATTTGAGCACTTTAGCTTTTTTGAACTGTTTTGATTTATGTCCAAGCGTCGTTCACCATCAGATGTTTATTCAGATGACGCTACTAATTCTATTGGTGCTAATAATCATTTGAAAGAACTGTTCGTCTTCCTGAATGATCCAAATAATGAGTCTATTTTTCACAATTATTTTGCACAACTTTTAATTGGATGGCATTTCATTCCGGCTCATTTTCCACATTCTGTTGGTTTATGGGAGGCAACTGTTGGAGAAGCGAAACATCATTTAAGGAGGACTATGGGAAATAATAATTTGACTTACGATGAATTGAGTACTGTAATAATACAGTCGGAAGCTTGCCTCAGTTCTCGTCCTTCAACATCTCTTTCTGAGGATCCGAACGATTTGAACCTTCTAACGCCAGGACATTTTTCAATTGGCCATCCCAGTAGCCTTACCTCAAGAAAATGTGAAATAGTTGAATACGAATCGGGTGAAGAAATTCCATCAACTCACTCGAATGATACATTTTTGGTCAAAATTGTCATGCGAATATTTATCTCAGCTACAAGAACGCGTTAAATGGCGTTCCTCAACGGAGAACCTGCATCCAGGACTAATGGTGGTATTGAAGGAGGATAATCTTTCCCCCTTGAAATGGTCTTTGGGACGTATAGTGGAAGTCCGTCCGGGTGAAGACAAAGTATATCGCGTCGTATCTGTAAAAACATCCATAGGAATTTTTAAACGCGCTGCTACAAAAGTGTGTGTTATTCCTATTGAGAAAAATGACTCTTGTTGAAAATGTTCCCTAATAATATATTTGCTATTCGTTTTGAAAGCTGGAACTTTCAAGGTGGGGCGCCATGTTCAATGTTCGGTTATATAGAGGACTCTGTATAATTAATTTTAGATTTTATCGCCAGTAGTAGCTTGGTAATGTAATTAACAAAAATTGGGTGATGAATTGAAAGCATCTTTCCAGATATAAAAAGTTTTCTTTCATGAATTATAACCAGAAGTTTATTGGGAACACCTTGGGTATAGCCCCAAACAGTCCCTATTGAGTCCAATTAACAATAATAATACCATTATTCATGCATTATTGGAATTGCCTACTATCAAGTTACCAATTTTTGGAGGTGATTATCAAGATTGGCCAGAATTCCGTGATGTATTCAGGGCTTTGGTGGATGAGAATCCCTCACTATCTCCCATTCAAAAATATAATTATTTGAAGTCATCTACCAGTAAGGATGCTTCAGGAATCAAATCAATTGAAGTAACTTGAGCGATATTTATGATATGGCTTGAAAATTATGAAAATGAAATCTAATGATACACAACCATATTAAAGCAATTTTTGAAAACCCTCAATTTAGAGAAAATCTTATGCGGATTTGAGACATTTATATGACATCACCATCAAACATTTGCGTTCTTTGAAATCTTTGGGAGAGAAAACTGAAGAATGGGATCGGCTGATTATATAAATTTTATGCACCAAATTTGACAATATAACTAGACATAACTGGGAATCTGAAAAATATAAAACAGACCTTCTAACTATGCAAAATATGAATACATTTCTCAAAGATAAATGTGGAATTTTGGAAAAACTGGAAGAAAGAAATAAATTAGCTTACTTTAAAAATAATTCCAGTACCAGTTTAGTATCTAGTAATAATGCTGGTGATTTTTATAATTTTTTTCATTTGATCTACAATTGTAGTTCTTTCCTGCAACTTCCAATAGAATAACGAATTTCAGAAGTAAAAAGGAGAAGATTGTGTTTGAACTGTCTCAACACGTCTCATTATTCTTGGAATTGCAAAGCAAAGAGGTGAAAGGAATGTAACAAGCCTTACAATTCACTCATTCGCAAAAAAATCCGAAATTGAATGACAGGCCAGTAAATGTCACTTCTGATCAAATAACGTCAAAAGAATTGTCAGATCAACGGTCTCAAGTTCAAATTTATAATTTGCCTAATTCAAACCGTTCTGACGTCCACATGTCGTCTATGATTTTTTTTTCAAATCAAATGTTTATTCATACCATTTTGGTACATATACAATCAAGAATAATGGATGATAGTATCATACAGAAATCCAGATAACATCAAGATCACCTAAGCTTCATCGGCTTGTGTTGCAATTTGATATCCTCCGATTTTATTCAATATATAGTTTTTCATACCTACTTGTTTATAGTTATATTTGATTTTATTGATGAATGTTGATTCTTTTACTAGGAAATATCACTTAGATGATAGACTTTCACAAAATTATTCGAAATATCTTCTGAATAGAGGAGTCGATTGTAGTCCTAGTGTATATTTTCTGTAATAACTACTCGAATATTGTATTAAACATATTTTTATTTTGTCCGATCATATTCTTGATAACACGTTTATAGCAGTTCAATTCATCTATTTTTTTGAGTTGTAAGGAAAGCATGTTGTATAACTTGGGCCCATAGTAAAATATATTTCTTTGAGAGTGATTTTTTTTCAGGAAGGGTACCTTGACTGATGAATTTTCAGTAAATCTGATTTTTTTGTTTGAATACCCAGATCAAACACTGATAAGCATACATTTTTCTAATCATAAGGAAATCAGATTCTTGATATAGAGATTGCGTTGAGTATCGTCTGTTTTTTCTTAATTATAGAGGCTTCCCCAGATAATGATACAATATCTCACCACAGATTCCACTAGCGAATTATAGACTAATATTAGTTTTTTTTATTGAGTATATCTCTTGAAATATAAAATTTTTGGTAAAGACTTCTGATTCGTTTTGTAACGTGCAATTTTTTTCAAGATTCTGTTCGGCAACAATATACAATTCTTTCCATGAATCACTGGATTTTTTGAACACTATGTCAGTATCATCAGCATATGATAAAACCTTTATATGAAAATGATGCGAAAGAGTTCAACCAGGTACTGCTGTCCACTGCATTGGTTAATGTCATTGTTGGCGAAAATAAATATAGATGGAGGATCAAAGAGCAATTTCATTACAGAACATTTCTGTAACAAAATATATATTGAACAAAAATCAATAATGAAAAACCTACTTGGATTCGAGCTTTGTCATTGTTGGCGAAAATAAATATAGATGGAGGGTGAAAACTGAAAATTATTGCTTTGGATGTGTGACGTAGTTATTTCGAAGTAATAGATTCAAGAGCTTGTCGCGCAAAGTTTTCGGTTCAAATACAAAAGCGACGAATTTCTGAATCTATAACTAATGGAATAACCTACGTCACACATCCAAAGCAATCATTTTCCACTTTTTAGCGCATTTAAATAGAAGCTTGTCTTTAAAAAGTTTTGTATTGAGTATTTTATTTTGTGCTTATCAGTAAGTAGGCCTTAATCTATGCATTTTTGTTGGAGCATCGTTATTCTGGATCCTTTTCCTGTAAGTTCTGAGCTATCTAGTTCTTCAATGAAGAGACCATCTAAATATCAACACGTCCGCCATCCTGGAGCTGCCATCTTCAATTTATGAATTTTGACAAAAAATCTATAATTTTCGACTAGATTCATAATATCCGATCTCAAAAACCCCGACATAACCAATTTTGAATAGAATCGGTCATAAATTCATAATGTTCGACCCCAAAAACCTCCACATACCAATTTTGAATCGAATCGGACCATAATTACAACAAAAGTCATCCGCCATCTTGAATTAACAATTTCAAAAAACTTCATAATCACCGACACCGAAAACCCCCACGTACCAATTTGGAATAGAATCGGACCATAACCACAGAGATCGCCAGTTATCTTGGAGCCGCCATTTTAATTTTATGAATTTTGACAAAACATTCATTATATTCGACCCCGACAACCCCCCACACCAATTTTGAATCGAATCAGACCATTAACACAAATCTCGTCCGTCATCGTGGAGCTGCCATTTTGTTTTTTTCTCTAACAAAATTCCATAATGCATTGTCACGGAAATTATGAACACCTGCCAAATTTCACGTAAATCGGACAACTAGAAGTGGGTCAAATTTAACTTGTAACATTTGATTTCACACATCGGGACAGGTGAAAGTAAATAAAAGTTCGTAAAAATTAAAATAAATCATTAAGTGAAAGCTGTTGGACAAATTGCAATGAACTTGACCGAACAACTACATATATGTATTCAGTCAAGTGATGGTAATTTTTCATCAAATATCAACTGTTTAGTCATTCAAAAAATAAGACATTACCAAATGTCCATTCCAAACGGATTTTTTCTAGCAGACCCTTCTTTCATCATTTGTAATGAAATCGATATATTATATATACAGGGTGTTTCCTAACTACGGTACGAAACTTCAGGGGGTGATTCGTTAGATCATTTGACAAAAAAAAGTTCCTATGAACATATGTCCGGAGTTGCTTCGTTTCTGAGATACAGGGCGTTGGAGTTAATAAAAAAAAAGTATTTATAAAATATCCTGAATACCCTGAAACCGATGTGGTTGAAATGTGGTACAGCTATTTGAAGTAATAAGGCAATGATTTGGCCCCAAGTAGGTCCAGGGGCGTCTCAGTAGGCACCACAGCCAACATTACTGAGAAAAAATAAGTACTTTTTTTTTTAGTTTTTTATTTTTCAGATTAAACAACTGAAAATACAACTTTTTGGTCCCTTGTGTTTTATTCATATCAAGCTTCGTTTTCGAGAAAAAAATACTTCAACTTGTTCTACAAATTATCCATGGACAACATAAAATACAAACCTAAAGTAAAAAAATAAACAATTTCGACCTTAAAGTTAATGAGCAAAATGTCCACCGTCTGATAAAATACACGACACGTTCAAAAATACCTGGAGTATTTCTTATGACATTGCAATTGTCACTTATTCGATTCCTCAAGTCATTCACATCTAGTGTAGGGGTTTTATAAACGAGAGCCTTCAGATGACCCCATGAATAGAAATATAGAGGATTTATATCAGGACTGCGAGCGGGCCAATGTTGAGGTCCTGCACGTCCAATCCAGCGATTAGGGTAAGTGATGTCGAGATGCTGACGAGCAAGAACACCAAAATGAGCTGGAGCTCCGTCGTGCATAAACCACATGTTGCCTCTTACAAGTACGGGTACTTCTTCCAACAAAATGGGTAAATGATTTCGCAAAGAAGCCGTGTAGGATGGACCTGATAATCTTGCTGGTAAAAAAAAAGGGTCCAATTAGGTAGTCACCAATAATTCCTACCCAAACGTTCAGCGAAAATCGTTGCTGAAAATGACTTCCTCTAATGATGTGGGGATTTTCGTCGGCCCAGAAATGGTTATTATGAAAGTTCATAATAGAATCTCGTGAAAAATTTGCCTCGTCCGTAAATAAAATATTTGGTAAAAAAAGTTATTATTGTGTGCCATCGTATGAATCAACCACCTGCAAAACATTAATCTTGGGTGAAAATCCCTAGGCAGTAGAGCTTGGACCCGCTGTATGTAATATGGGTATAGGAGGTTTCTTTTTAGAACTTTCCAAACGGTTTTTGGGCTCACTTCAAGCTGCAGTGCAATTTTCCTGGTACTATTTGTGCAATTTTCCTGGTACTATCGCATCAAGTATAGCTTCTTCTAGTTCAGGCGTTGTTACAGTTTCTGGTTTTCCACCACATACATTTTTATTAAAACTTCCAGTTTCACATAATCTTGCATATAGCGTTCTAAATGTTTTAGCACATGAAATTACTCTGTTAAGATATCTATCCTGGTAGATTCTCCGTGCTCCTTCCGCATTCCCATAAATAAAGTGCATGTCAGCCATTTCAGCGTTAGTAAAAGTATTCATGATGGAATCACTGCTAATTGACAACTCTGACTTTTACTGATATGACAATACTATCACTGTCAGCTGGCCTCCATAGCAGGTAATCATGATTGTAGAGTGCCTTCATTTTTTTTGTTCTAGAAAACTGAGCTAAATATGAAAAAAAACACAGTAGGCCAAAAAGTTGTATTTTTACCACGCTTATAAAAAAATTTTTAGAACCCACGCTTATATTGAGATGCACTAAAAAGGAGAAAATATTTTTTTTCTCAGTATTGTTGGCTGTGGTGCCCACTGGACCTACTTGGGGCCAAATAATTGCCTTATTACTTCAAATAGCTGTACCACATTTCAACCACATCGGTTTCAGGATATTCAGAATATTTTATAAATACCTTTTTTTTATACTTCAACGCCCTGTATCTCAGAAACGAAGCAACTCCGGACATATGTTCATAGGTACTTTTTTTTGTCAAATGACCTAACGAAACACCTCCTATATATATATGATTTTTTGGGCTATTTTATCTTCAGGTCAATTGAAATTAGGTGAAAATATGCCCATTCTCCAAAATACCTGAGTGTACTCAGGTAGGTATCATCCATAAATCATATTCTCATTGAAGGCAATAAATTGATTAATAATGAAATTTAAAAATTTTGGATGATTGAAGATATTGAAAACAAAATAATGTCCAATGAGGAAAAATATTATGAATCATATTTCAAAGAGACTACTAAGCGGTTGAAGCGACTGGTAGATTCTTAGTGAAAATTATGTTCAAAGATTCCGTTAAATTACTGGGTGATTGAGGAAAAATCACATTTTAGAGATTTCTGTCTTTGGAAAATAAGTTGATGAAAAATATATCTTTACGAGAAGATTATATGGTGTTAAAAATATGAAAATCTTCACATATGTCAGATGTCGTCGATGATGAACAGATGAAAATTAATATTTTCTACCTCATCATGCTATTTTTAAGGCATCAGTAATACAACTAAATGCCGAGAAATTTTTTATGCTTCTGCAAAAACTGATTCTGGTCTATCATTAAACGATACCCAGTATGTAGGTCCAATACATAGAGATTTATTTACAATATTATTGAATATTATAATTTATAAATGTGTTCTCCCAGCAGATATTTCTAAAATGTACAGAATGGTTTTAATTGATCCTGACGAGAGACGTTTTAAAAAAATATTTTGCGTACTAACCCCAATGAAAATTTAAAAATATTTCAATTGAATTCTGAAGAAAACCAATCTTTAGCACCATAACTCTATGAAAATGATGAGGATATATTTCCACTCGCAAGCAAAGTGGTAGCAAGAAGTTTTATGTCGATGATTTGTTGACAGGAGCTGATTCAGTGGCGGAATTGTTGAAAATTCAAAAGAATGTTTCATTTATTCTGTCTAAGCTGGTTTCGATTTGAGAAAATTGCTCTGTAATGAACCCAGTCTCATAAAACAATTCTCAATTGATCAAGATTTACAAATCATCATTTCAGAGATTGGTAATGAGAATAATAAAACTTTAGAATCCTTCAGCAAACGAAATTCAGTACAAAATTTCTGAATTAAAAATGATATTTCAGTCACCAAACGGAAAATGTTTGTGGTTCTCTGATAATTATTGCGAAACTATTTATGTAAGAATTATAGAAATTGGAAATAAGTTGGGATCAAGATATTCTCAAAGTGCTTTAACGAATTGGTGAGAGTTTCAACGTGAGGTTACTCAGTTGAATTCCTTGAAATTCCCAAGATGTTCTATAATTTTTAATAGAGTTTTGGTAGAACTCCATGGAGCTTAAAAAAAGGCTTATGGTGCCTGTATTTATGTGAGATCAGTCGATTCAGTCGATATATCATCTAATATTATTTGTGTCGCCACGAGTAGCTCCCTTCAATCAAATAAGTATACCGAGGTTCGAATTATGTGGAGGTCTTTTATTAGCAAACCTATCAGATAAGATGATTCATTCTTTCAATATTGATTTTACTCACCGATATTATTGGACTGATCCAAATATATCAAATATCACTTTATCTTGGCTGAAGATGGAAAACCTTCGTAGCTAATAGAGTTACCGAAATCAATTCCATAATAAACGGGAATGACTGGCATTATGTAAAATCTAATGAAAAGCCGGCGGACATTATTTCGCGAGGTATGTACCCTAAATCCTTGATAAAATAAAATTATGGTGGCACGGTCCTTCTTGGTTATCAAAAGATATAATAACTTGGGATAATGAAAACATTAAATCCGTTTTTGACGTCCCAGAGGAAAAGAATATCGTTTCCTCTTTTATTCCTTTCAGAAAGCAATTTTCTAAAATAATTTAATTTCATAATATTCTTAATTTCAAGAGTTACAGAAGATATTGGCCTATATTTTGAGATTCATAGAAAATTGTAGGAAGCAGCAAAAACAGTTCAATCCACTCATCCCTGAAGAATTGGATATTTCATCAACCCTATTGATCAAAACTGTTCAAATTTAATATTTCCAAAATTATTATAATATCTCTTTTTCGGTAAACTCATATAAAAAAGAGAAACTCTCATCATTGATGATTTATCCATGATTCTCTAATAAAGGTTGGCTTACCTTTCGAAGAAAAACATCAAATAGTAAGCATAAACTTACTTATTTAATTAAGTAAATGAGTAAAGGATTCTAATGCATTGCTTTTTTCATTAGGGACAAATGTTGGCCTTTATCTGTCAGAAATGCCTGTAAAAAAATTGTGTACATTGTGTTAATGCTAAGCATAAGGAGTTGACGTATCTTATGAGAAATTTGAATTGCTCATTTCCTTCTCAAAATGTTGGTGACTATAGTGACCCACATGTCATCAAAGGTAGAAAACTTCGGTGCTAAGATTATCAAAGGTTATATATGTCTTCATATGCATGCGTATAAAGGCTGTGCATTTAGTGCTGGTAACAAATTTCGTCACCGAATCTTTATTTTCTGTACTGTTACGATTCCTGAGTAATAATAATAGTAATAATAATAAATATACTTTCTTGTCCAAAGATGTTAATCTTTTTGACAAAGCTTCAAATACAGGTATAAAAGAACATATTGTACGAAACACAGTGTTTCCGGTCATAAAATGACAGGTTTCAAAATAAAAAAATGATGCCGCAAGTATATAAAAGTTTATAGGTGAATACAATGAGATTAAAAACAAATAGATACACAATACAGATGAATTTACATAAGTATACATTTTCAAAAGATGGTCAAATTATCATCAGGTTTTCGTCGAAATATTCTTGTAAGACATAGTACGGTCTACTACACAGTAGATTTTTTATGTTTTTCCTAAAGGTCACAATATCTACATTAGAGTCTCTGGTTTCGACTGGCAAATTATTATACATCTCAACTCCATTATAAATAATCGAATCTTTGATTTGGGAGGATGAAGGTAGTGGTAGTTTCAAATTATTCCTAGAGCTAAGTCTTGTCGAATAGTGAGAAGAAACGACTTCGAATTTCAGTATATGTTTTCCTATAAGACACACAGTTTCTAAGATAAAAAGAGCTGCAACAGTCAGTATCTTCATATCAATGGAAAGTTGTCTGCATGAATCGCGTGGACCAATTTTACCCATATATCTGATAGCCCTTTTCTGAATTTTGAGGACTGAGTCCAGCATATTTAGGCTACACACTCCCCAAAAAGGAATGCCGTACCTCAAATGTGATTCAAACAATGCGTAGTAGGCTGTTTTGGCAGTAGATACTCCAAGTTATTACTCTGATTGAACCGGAAGATATTTTTCTTATTACTTGTTTTATATGTATATCAAACTTCACTCTTTTGTCAATATTCAAACCCCAGAAATTCGAACAATCCTTATTTTCTATGATATTTACTTCTTGAAGTGAACATTTCAATGAGATAATATTAGTTTTTGATATAATAAATGTTAAGAGGTTTGAATCACACCAAGATTTGACCATTTTTAAATCGCAACATATTTTTTTACTGAGATCTTCAACTGTCTTGCTCTTCCACAAAATTGTGGTATCATCGGCTAATAATGTTAGTCTACCGGATATGTTCAGATATGAAAGATCGTTAATGTATAGCAAAAACAATGTTGTTCCTAGAATCGATCCCTGCGGCACTCCCGATTCTATTTCGTTGGTCCTTGAGTATTTGTGTGTCTTCACTGCTTGCCTACGTTCTGTGAGGTACGACTCAAACCATTTTAGAGTTACTCCTCTGCACCCGTAGTGGTGAAGTTTTCGCAGGAGTATTTCGTGATTTACGCAGTCAAAAGCTTTCGTTAAGTCACAGAACACCGCAGCGGCAGTATCTCCGCTATTTATGTCTGAAGAAAGGAAAAAATTGCATCGTGTGTGTTTTTTGGAAACCAAATTGATTTGTGTTGATGATTTTATGAGTGTTAAGGAACTCAATGAGTCTTTCTTTGACAAGTTTTTCAATAATTTTTGTTAATTCATCTTTTCATCAAAGAATCACTTCAATAATCGTGAGTTATACAGTTTTAATCAATTCCTAACTTTTCTGAGTGACAAGATGTATCAATCAAAATCAGGTCAATCCTAAACTGCCTTCAATTTCCTATGATCTAAATATATATAAAAAATATTTATACAGGCTGTAAAAGCAACATTCTTTCCCCCCGTGAAGAAGTTCTAACTTCTCTCACTCTAGCCTTCTTCTTCTATGTTAATTCTACACAGATTTGCAACTGGTCGTTTGAATACTCCAGTGCTAGTCCTCACCTACTCCCGTACTCTTCCTCAGGTCCTGGATATACTTCTTCTAATCTCCCAATTTCCATTGTCTTCTTGGAGAATTTTCTTCAACAATGATGACCATATCATTGACACTGATGTGTTTTCCACCATCATTCCATTTTGTTCTTTCTGTTAACGTCGGCGAGTATTCTTTGGTCCACCGCTTCCAAAACGAATCTATAACTTTCAGGATTTGGTCCACTCCTTCCTGAAGTCTTTTATATTCCCAAATTCAGTTATATAATTTGATGATCCCAATATAAAATGATTTGGAGTCAAAGATTCTAAGTCATTTGGGTCAGTAGAAACCTCAGTTATATGCCTTGTATTCACAATGTTTCACACTCGGTGAAGATCGTTTGCAAAAGTTCATCTTTTAGAACTTGTCCATTTAGTATAGTGTGAAATAATTTCTTCACAGATTGTACCATTCGCTCCCAAGACCCACCCATGTGTGGTGACGCTGGTGCTGAAAATTTCCAACAAATACCTTCCTGCGTCAAAGTGGCTGAGATTTTTTCCTGGTCGATTTCTCTTAGTGCTCACTTCAGCTCTTCTGCTGCTCCCCTAAAGTTCGTCCCATTATCCGAATGAATCTCTTCAGTTGTCCCCTTCTAGCTACCATCCTGCAAATGGCCATTATAGCCGAATCTGTTGTCAATGAATGGGCTACCTCAAGATGAATTGCTCTGATCGTGAGACAGGTTAAAATAACACCCCATCTCTTCTTCCGTCGTCGTCCCACTGAAACCAATAATGGACCAAAGTAGTCAATTCCTGTGAAGGTAAACGGTCTGACATTCGGTATCAGCCTTGTTACAGGAAAATGACCCATTTTTGGAATAATGGGTTTGGCTTTACTAGTCCTGCATTTCTGACATCACTTGAACACTGACTTCACAGCACTCCTTCCATCGATTATTCAGAAACGTTGCCTCACTTCATTTAAAACAGTTTCCACTCCTTGATGAGCGAATTTTTCGTGATAATGTTGGAGAAGTAGTTGCGCAAATCGATGTTTATTGGGAAGTATAATAGGATGATTTGCAGAATTCAACATCTTTGGAGCTAGATTTGTCCTCCCACTGAGAAGCAATAATTTCCATTCGTTAAGTATCGGCGAAAGGCTTTTTAGTCGACTTTGACGTATCAATGGTGTTCCTTTTTGTATTATTCGAATTTCTTCCCCAAAAACCTCTTGCTGACATCTTTTGATCCAATAAATCTCTGACTTTTGTATTTCAGATGTTTCCAACTCTATAGGAAAATAACTCTTACTTTTTCTCAATCGATGCAGAAGAATATTAACAAATCTCAATACCCAGGCAGTGACACGTATCAAACGATACCATTTCGAAAATCTACTGATATCAGGAAGATATGATTGCTCTTCTATGATAACAACTGTAATTTCGATTGTATAGGATTTTTCAGGTTGACAATATTTTTCTTCGGCCATGTGGTTTTATCTAATTTATACAAGAAATCAGGTCCCCTGAACCAAGTTCTATAATTTGTTACATTTCCGTCATCTTTGCCATAAGTTCGAGTTGCAATATCGGCAGAATTCAATTTCGAAGGAACCCAATTCCAGCCGTCTATGTTGGTCAATTCTGGAATTTGTCCTATGCGATGCCCCTCGAACTGTCCCAATTTACTTCCATCACCTTTTATCCGAAAAAGTACAGTAGTTGAATCGGACCACAAAACCACTTCGATTTCAATTTCTAAAGTGTCTATGATAGTTTTAGAGAGTCTGCTTCCCATAACTGCAGCCTGCAACTCTAATCGTGGAATAGAAATGGGTTTTATCGGTGGTACTCTTGCACGAGCCCTGATAAGAGTAACATCTATTTCGTTTCCTGATAAAACTCTAAGGTAGCATGCTACTGCATATGCTTTTTTGCTAGAATCGCAGAAAACGTGCAATCCAATCTTTTTCGATTCAGGAATTTTGAGAGAATAACATCTTGGGATGGAAATATTTTCTATTGGTCTTAAGTCGTTTTGCCAAAGCTTCCAAGTGTGGTGAAGGTCCTCGTCTATGCTATCATCCCAACCAATCCCAGACCGCCAAATGTCTTGTATAAGAATACGTCCTTTATGGTAAAATTTGTGATGAGTCCTAAAGGGTCGAAAATTGACATTACCATCTTCAGAATTTGTCGTTTGGTGGGACTACTGTTTTCAAATTTATCGTCAAATTTTCAAAATTTGAAACAGAAGATGTCTAATTTTGAATCCCAAAAAAGGCCAAGTACTCTTTGCGTGGTCGAATTTAAATCTCCACAAAAGTCCTTCAATTCCGAATTATCTGATGATAGTTTTTCTATAACCATTTTCGAATTGCATATCCAGTTGACTAACTCAAATCCACCAAATTTTATAATTCGTGATACTTCTGATATGGTTTCCAAGGCTTCATCCACAGAATCGGTACTGTCGAGGTAGTCGTCTACATAATGTTTCTTGGTTATGGCCTCAATAATATTTTTCTGGTTAGATAACTCCTCGGCATTCACGTTTTCTACGTACTGGGCACATGTTGGGGAGCAAGTTGCTCCAAAAGTCATAACTTGCATCTCGTAAACATCCCATAGACCTTTTCATTTAAGCATTTTCGCTGTGCGCATGCGGAACCAACGTTCACTTGTTTTTTTTTTGGAGGGGATTTAAACATTTTTCGACGAATCAAATGTTGAGAATAAATGTCACTTGTCATCAAATTTTTGGTACATTCAGTGTCGTTCGTTTGGGTCGGTAATGACTTTAGAAATTTTGTAAGTGTCGATTTGAACTCTAAACTACTTTTTTTACTTCCCGTACTGTTGATTAACCTCCCAGTTCAGTTCAGGAACTGTTTTTGTGGTTGTGTATATAATAATCATGGTTCCAAAGTGCATATCCTGTGAAGAGAAATTCATCGAGAATCAGCCGAGATCTTTCCACCGGTAAGTTTTGCTGTTGATTTTCACTACAATTATGATAAACTAAGTGTCTATTAATCAAGTTGAACTCTCTAAAGTTTTATTCAAATCCAATTGCCATTCATTCTTTCTCGCCTTTTTAAGGTTATGTTCCAAATTATTGAATCTCAAAATCTTTGCAGATTTCCTTTTTGGAAATCATCCATCTCAGGTCTTGATAAATATCTGGAATTATTCAAAATGCAAAGGATTCATTCATCAATACAATTCAAAATATTTTATAGAACAAAATATAAGGTATTTCTGGGTGATTCAACCTGCGCAGGTCTTCTGGGAATATCTGGAATTTTCTTGGCCTATGTATGTTTCAAATCGAGTTCATCCATCAATTATGCAAGATTCCTATAACCAACGACATGTTGACAAATATTAATTTTAATGGAAAATTGGATTGGGAATATTTATTGTGAAATTTTGAAACCACTTTATATCATTTTGAATACCTATGCAATTTATTAACCTGATATCAATGTAATAGATTTCCTGAAGAACCTAGGAGAACTCAGTGGTCATCTTTTCTGGGGTTGGAAGGTGTAGATACCATTGGTAAATTTGTTTGCTCAGATCATTTCACCGAAGAAGACTTTATTACGAAACCTGGTGGTAAAAGATATTTGAAGTTTGGTGCCTTGCCCATCATTCATCAGAAGCCTCCAGTTAGAACACCTCCAAAATGTGAGTTTCTTTTCATTTGGTTCAGTAGGTAGTATTTTATTTATATTAATAAGAATCTGTCAATATAACAGATCGATGGGTTTTTGACAAAACATTGTAAGCAACAAATTTGTTGAAAATTGGATTTTTCAACCAAATTGTTACTTATGATAATCTACACGTGATTCAACATATTATTTATGCTCATTTGGACATAAGTGCTTGAAATCATTATTGTAAGTGCAAGTTTGGTTCCAACAAAATACCAATAATTGCTATATTTTATTGTAAACGCCAATATTGTGAATTGGGGTTGTTCACGGCTAGCTTTTGTAGAAAAATAGAAAACAAATTTATTTAAATAGGAACAAGACAATTATCAAGTGAATTAATTTTCTATATTTTATTGTAAACGCCAATATTGTGAATTGGGGTTGTTCACGGCTAGCTTTTTTACATTGAAACTTTGACACAATAAAATAAGGCATGTTCCGAAAAATAACATTACCTTGACCAGTTCAAAAATGAAATTAAATAATGTACTCTACAGGGTGTTCGGACATTTACGACAATATGCTACTGACAGATGATCGTAAATGCCAGAAAATCTTGTCGGTTACGATTCTGTTTCTGTCGCTTATGATCATATTTTATTCCCATGATGACAGAACAATGTAACACGTAAAAACCTAATAACGATTACTGCAAAGTGGAGTGAACTTTAACCTAAAAATTGCATTACGTTATATTGCGAGATTACGCTTTGTAGCTGTTCAAAATATCGAATTTGATACCAACAAAACATCTCATGAGTATCTTAAGTGACAAATCCAAATCGAAGAAACTTTGAAATTGTTTTGACAAACTAGCAATATTCAATGAAAATAATAACTTGCACTGGATTTTATTCACTTGAACGATTTTTCGCCGAAATAAATAGAGTCCTACACATTTTGAGAGTTCTGAGTATTGAAATAAAGACAGTGTATGAAAAAAAAGCTTCCTGTGGAATTTTACTTTTATCGCTTATGATGTTTTGTCAAAAATCAATCGATATTGTCACTAGAATTACAATCTTCAGCTTGTGTCTCTGAAAAAGTTCGCATTCAAAGGAATAAACACACACACACATTTAAAAAAAATACACACATTTTTATATTTTAATTTAAATTTGAATAAAACTGTACCAACATTAGATTAGTTTTGAAACACTATTTTCTGTTCATACAAATTTCATGGAGACTATGGTGTTCTTAGCTCCTAAATTAATTTTAAAATTTCTGAATATTTTTATATTCAATTGTCATCCAGTACTCAATGTCATCCTCATATATAAATCTTCAATTTATAAATATAGGATTTTTATGCAGAGAGGTACTACTCACATGTTTATCATGCTGTATAACTTGTTACTTATTATAGAGATAGTAATAATTTTATTTTTTGTAGTACATTCGATTTGCCACAATTTGGTGCCATTCTGCCAGAGGAATCTGTGGAGCCTGCTAGGAAAAGGTATTCTAAAATGTTAATAGTTATCGTTATTCTGGGGATATTTGTATTGTTGCTGGGAAGATTCTCCCTCTAAGAGCTAATTTTGAAGATACCTGGGGACGACCTCCGACTCAGTAGCTGACAGATCAGATGTAGTCAGTCCAGATCGATTGTGATCCATCATGACAGATCATGATCATAATCAATCCTGAGTGGTTTCCAAGTCACTAGAGGCACACAGATATTTCTGATGCCAATATCTGAAAAAAAATATTTTAAACCTAACAGAACATAGTCAAAAGCACATTCTTTCACTAAAATGAAGTTTCTGGGGTCCCTGATCCAATCAATATTTGTCAAATTTACACATGCGCTGTTTTTATCTTGATGATATGAGTATATGTGCATGCTACAGTTATTGTATGTTGACTTTTATGCAGTCTATTGATAACTTGAAATTTCAGACTATTGGAAAAATTAATCTTCTATATATAGAGCATATAACAATTTCAACAAAATTCACTCATATTTTTAAATGGTATATTTTCCTTAAAAAATTTGGAATTAATTTTCAAATATCATGTTCAAGTATTCGTGAAAGGAGGGTAAAAAGCGGAAATATTTTAATTCAACCCAACATTTCGGTTATTGTATTCAACGTGGAAAAGGATCAAAACATTTGTAACATAAACTCAGATAAGAAAAATATATCAATAATTTCGAGGGATATTAAATACATTAGTTAGAGTTAAGAGTTCAAAATGACTAGTGAAGTTTGTCAATATATTTTCTTTTGTTGATGTTGAATTTATCTTTCTTGATTTCTATCATTTCTCGTAATAGTCTTTTATTGAGAGTGGGCTGGTATTTTCGGAATCAAATTTGTTTTTTTTTTATTGGCTGGTAGTAGAGTTGCTCTAGTTAGCTCACTATGGAGTAATCAACACACAAACTGATTGTTACTAAACGTTTGGCCCTGGATATTTTTTATCAGGAAGTCAAAAAATCAAAAAGTGATATATATGAAGTTTTATTCAGGTTGATTAGAATTATTAGCAAAGCCTGAATACCAATAACAAACTTTTCATTGCAGTAATGAAAGAAGTGCAGATTTTGTGATCATTGATCTTGTTTTCAAATTAACTTGGGGAAACTCTTATGAATATCTTGTTTTCATTGAATTTTATATACAACTAGCCAAGTTTTACGATTATATTACTTAAAAATAAAAAAGAGAAATATGACAATTTTCCTTTTTTTTATATGATTATTTCTTCAGGTCTTATTCCTTTTTTTTCCACAGCAAGTTATACTACATATTGCATACAGAGTTCTGAAACCTTTTGAGTGAAGACATTTCCTGAAAAAACTCAACCTGGCCTTTATTTCATGATGTATCCTGTTATTCAATGAGATGTGTTCCATGAAACACAGAACATAGATCCAACTGTAAAAGCATCCATCGAAGGTGAATCTGAAGAAAGTCAACTAATACAACAGAGACCCAAAATTTGTGTATCAATATCACAGGAGGTAACAGGAGAAATATACAAGGTTTGTTTTGGTTCGAAGTCAGGACGATTCCGAATCGGTTCTAAAGAGTAGGACAAACGTAGCGTGAAATATTTTATTTCAATAAACGACTGTGTAACTACTTGGGGCGGTTCTAGGACCATCCCTACTGCAAACCAAAACAAGCCTAGTGTCTGTGCACAAAAAATCTGGCTGTGTTTTTCAGTTACATTACTTTATTTTTGCTGTATTGTTTTCCTCCGCCATGAGCATAGGAGAAGAGAAACAATGATCATTGGAAGTTTATGTCAATAAGTTATTCATTTGTCTTCAATTATAACTGATATTTATGATAAAATATCTTTATTGGCATGAAATTCAATACATCAAATGGCCATTGACAGTTCTTCAACCTGTGGGTTTAACAATAATTGATTTATGTATGGTAGATAAATAAATTGACAAGTACAAAGTAACATTGACCAGAAGATTAACTATTTCATCAACGTGTTTTCTGGGAATTTGAATTTCTAATAAACCTCTTTGTATCATCATGGGTTAAATAATTTCCATTGTTGAATTATTTTTTTCGAATTTTCATTTGCATTTTTTTATTTAGTATTAATGTATGGTTTGTTAGTATTTTTTGTTGAATGACTTGAAAGAACTTCTGTGATATGATGTATATTTTCTGATGTTTTGTATTGTAACTTTAAAGATATAGGATAGGACATAACTATATAGAATGCTGCAACATTCTCTTGGTGCAAAAATTGATAATTGAAAAATATTTTCATTGTGTATGAATTCACAACTACTTACACGGAACAACAGTATTTTTTTTAGAAACCTAGGTATGTTATGTTCTTTTGTATTATATGTATGTTTTATGAATATAATTTTAAATGTAGACAGCAGCAGTGTCGTTCTGTAACCTTCTGCAGTTTTTGAGTCAATACAATAATAATGGTTTGATTAATCCCAAGAAACAGTAGAAATGTTCATAATAGGCATAAAATATAATATATAACAACTAAACATGACTTGAATATGTATGAATTATTTTTTAAAAAGTTTTGCCCAATTTATAGAGTGAATCAAGAACAAAAATTTAGAGACTATATATAGGTTTATATATATATATATATATATATATATATATATATAAGTTATTAAATTAATGAAAAAGTGATTCACAAATATGCGGAGGCACCTATGTCCTAATAGCTCAGTTGGTTAGAGTGTCTGACTAGAGATCAGAGGTCGTGGGTTCGAATCCCGCTTGAGGATGTTTTTTTTTTCATTAATTTAATAACTTGTCTGATATGCCACAATCTTTCTGTTCATGTATTTTTCACAGACGCAATTTTCCACTTCGTATTTATATATATATATATATATATATATATATATATATATATATATATATATATATATATATATATATATATATATATATATTTTAATTGAGTAAGTCGTTTAGTTTATACAAGTTCTTCAAGGTACTGGTATCTGAATATGTATTTTTTTCATTTTATTTTGTATTATTTGCAATGGTTCGAATCCTGTTTGATATTTGAACCATTGGCAATAGCTGACATTCTTTAATTTCAATGTGTCAAATACATGATATTTATTTATATTTGCCACTCAGTAGCTATGCAACATATGGGTTTTTTTCGAAAGAACTTTTCAGGGTGATCAGTTTGCATGCCTGATAGCAAGCACACCATGTTTTCAATATTTCCAAAAATAATTATCATAACACATTCATATTACATCTCACAAGATTAGAATTGAATCAAATAATAGTTTCATAATATCAAGAGCTGAATTTGATGGTATTTTAGACAGGATATCTGTTTGTTACACAAACTTTTAAATGCTGAGCTTTACTGTCCCGTCTTGGTCTTATTGATCTCCATGTACCTCTCAGAAATACTTATTTATTCAAACCAAGTAATCACAGATGTAATTATGGCATGCACTCGCCACTATCACATATGTTAACTAACGGCAACAAAGTAGATCTTGGTATTTTCTCTTTCACTGTCATCTTTAAAAAGTAAACTGAAATACTGTAATGCACTGTGATAATAGTTATGATATTGTGATAATTGATATAAAAGTATATATATATATTATTCTCTGTCTATGTGAAATCATAGTTTTAAGTTATAGTTATAAGTATGTTAGTTTAAGGAATGAAATTTACTTTAATTGTAATTGTAAAAAGGGGTTCCCGTTTCTAATAATAAATAAAAATATGTAATGAAAAGACTTGTTTAACTTACATAAAATATATTCATTAAAAAAATCAAAATATTGATATAAATTGGATGTTCTAATTATTTTGTATAGTTCTTTCCTTATTTTTTTTATGATAGAGAGTATTAAAAAAAGTATTTGGCAGAATCAATGAAACAACATATTAACAACCATTTATTTATTGGAAAAAACTGATAATGCATAATTTTAACAAAATTGAAATAGTATTCTTATAAAAAATGTAATATGAAACAAAAACAGTATTTCTAGATTCATTTAGAAATTATCTTAATCTATTTTATTTTCTCTTCTAATGAAATAAGCAAAGGGTAAGTTATTGTCATCTGAAAGATCTGTGGTGAGATCCAATAAATCTACTACGAGCTAGTTATGTTTTCATTTAATTAACTCGACGTTCTTATAAAAATGGTGTAAATACACCACTCCTGCATAAATATGCAGGAGTTGTAAGTTCCCGGAAGTTAAATTACAATTTTACAGATTTTCTTCTTTTCTGCTATATTTGTCAGCCAATTTCTCCGGTGAGCACATCCTAGAAACGGATTTTTTTTAACCGTCTGGGATTCCAACCATAGTAGGATTCTTTAACGAGCCCAATATCCATTGATTCTAGTCCAATGGATATTGGACTTGGCATTTACAATATATTCACCATATTGTTTCGAGCTTTTGATGCAAGTGTACTCTTCAAAGTACCAATCACGATCAATGTTGCTTCAAATATCGAATGACAGTCAACCTGAAGAGCTACTCATGCCCCAAAACATGTGAGATTCAAGTCATAAGGAAATTTGCCCAACTTTTGTCTTTCGACATATTCTCATTGAAAACTAATCTAAACTTCTTGTGACTAATAACTTAAGATAATGCTTAAAACCGAAAAGATTATTGAAAAAAGTATATATTTTAAATTAAGGTATTACCAGAAAATGAAAATCAGAGTTTTTCACTGTCAGGCAGGAGCGGTCGCAGCCCAAGATGTTGGGGGTGTCAACTTGGCTCAAGTACAGTTCCAATGACAACTTTAACAATGAAACAAGTTATGCATATGGAAATATTGTTTTATAAAATAGAGAGTTAACAGAAACCTCAATCACAAACTAAAAAGAAGTATATTACTTTCAGAAAATTGGGATATATATTAAGAAGGGCTAAGCCGTCCTCCACCTTTCCAACACTTTCTCCTAGCCAATTTTTCAGAGCTTAAAATAAAAAATGAGCTCTTAGAAATAGCCGTACGTATGGCGAGGTTAGCCAAAATTCTAAATGAAATGCTGGATATTTGGATAGAGGTCATATAGCCAGAAACAAACATTTGAACACTGTTAGAAACACTCATCCTGAAAATTTCCTTAAATGTCCTTTCTGTTAAGCCTCTAGGGAGTTAAGTTTCAAGGTACCCCTGCTCGTTCAACAGATCGTAATGATCCTCATTTACTTCACTCGTCCAACACTCATCCTCTGCAAATATATTTCTGTCTGTGAGAGGACTGTGACCGCTGACCACAGGGGTAGTGGCGAGACCTCTCTCACCCCTTCAAAAAAAACAAGAGGTCATTGTAAAAAAACTTCGGTTGTAGGAGGCACACAACTGGGCACTTTCGAAATATTTATTTTCTGCGAGCTCCTGCCTCCACTTCGAAACCCATAGCTGATTCTCTCTAACGGCAGTGGAAGAAGACACCCCCAGTTATGGGTATAAAATTCTGACGTGTTCTTCACATTGAAAAGGTTTTATTCAGTGTATTCGGATTTTGTTATAAAAATGCTTGAGCCAAAAAGGTTCAAGGTATCTGCAGAAAGGTGAGCGGTCTTTCAGATCAGGCATTATGCTGTCTAGGAAAGAATCCCCTCTGGTTCTCTGCTGGATGGTGCCATGAGTCTGCCAATATAGTTTTAATTTGAAGGTGGTATACAATGTCGTTCCAGAAGTGCAGCACTTGAAGAAGAAGCACATTCATAATCATTATAGTTGGTATCAGTATATGAGATTACATGCTGATTGTTATTGCTTTTTTACAAATTATTGTGTTTTTGTCAAATAATCTTCCAGTACCAAAAAAGCAATTATACATGTAATAAAAGTGTAATGAGATAAAAAGTTACTGAAATCAATGAAATGTTTTTTCAAGTCTGCTTCAAATATTCACGTTCGAAAAACTTGAATATTTCCATCAATACCATTTAAGTAAATATTAAAATTTATGTTGTATTGGGTTATAGTGTTTTTGATTCCATTGCTCAAATGTGAGCAGTTGGTATTTATTTCATTTTCGTAAATCATCAGATTTTTCGAATCTGTGGGAAGATTTTGGAGGTGTTCAAGATCACTGCTTTAGATGAGTACAACCACCAAGATGCCCTGGATAACTTGCTAAGCACTATTTCCTATTTCATTGTGAATAACCGACTAGAAACACAATCAGTTTTCTTTGTTGTAGTATGAATCCACAAAAATAGGTTGAACTCCGATTCTTTGAAGACGTTCAGGCTTCGTTTTGTGTTGTAATCATATCATGAAATTAACATCTGGATCTGGAGAAAAACCTAATATTAACAGGTTAATTCTGAAAAATACATGTACTTCGATATCAATCCATACAGATGTATGCTTATTTGGTTTGAATTTAGGATTTGTCTTTATGTTTAATAACCTAACCTCAATCTAACAAAGGGGCGGTACGTACGGCGGAACGATGAAACTCCTTAATTTAAAGACGATTTTTGCCGTAGACGAAAATTTCATTTGAATTTATTTAAACGTCTTCTGCACACAAGTTAAGTTTTGAATATGTACCCTAAAAAATTTGGAATACCTACTTCCATGTCGTTGGTTCCGCAAAAAAAAGAACAAATGCTATCGCTGTTAAATGAAAAGGTCTATTGACGATTCATATTCCCATGTCTCCATTAAAATCTTTGGGAGCTTCGGTCTTCTTGTTTTATCATAATCTGATGAAACATCTTCCTGACGTCACTGCAAAAGGCAATTTTTCTTTGGCAAAATTTCATCAATACCTCCACCAATGATTGTAATAAGTCCGGACCACACAGTAAATTATCGTTTGAACTAGTTCCATTTGACTTTGAGGCTGCATCGAAAACTAAACGAAGTTTCTTCGGCATGTTAGGGTTGATGACTCCAAAATGTGGCATCGAGGGCCTTCTTTGCTGGATTACGCAAGAGTCAACTTTCTTGCGTATCCTTTCTCGATCTAGCTGTTTATTTTTTCAGTGTATCGCTTCGCAAAATTACTGTCCCTCTGCATTTGTTCTTCGACATACTTCAGCCGCTGGAAAGCAACTGTGTTACTTTCTGGTAGATGGATATTATCTTCTTTCCACAAAAGTCCTATCTCAAATCTTTCCCCAACACGTCTTACCGAACTTTTCATTATATCTATAGCTCGTGCTTCAGCTTTATTTATGTTTGTCTTCTTCGGGACTACTCCAAAGGCATCGGAGGTGAAAGATTGTTTCACCATTTCATGCAATGAAATGACCGATATTTCAGAACTGCAGATGTGGAAGGAATATGCCTGCTATTCTTGTCCAATCGAATTCTCTCCATGAAGAATCCAACCAAGATTGGTTTTGGTCGCAATAGGTTCATTTTCTGTACTCTGAATGACTTTCCTGGCTACAGTGAGGTGTATATTGTCTTGCCCCAGTAGAATCATGGGTCATTCACTTATTATATGGAAAGGAATGCCTTCCGAATGAGAATACCTTTCCCAGTCGCTTCTTCGAGTTTCTTGAACAGGCAAGGCTAAATTTTCTACTGTTCTGACATTTTTCTTGCTAAACATTTTTGCTCCACTGAATATTCCCGATATTTTCAATTTAAAGCAGCTCGAGTCTTCATGACGTGATGATAAATTGTTTGTCCATTGGATGCACAGCGGCTGTGGTGTACCATCTACCGAGGTCACAGAAGAAGCTTCATCACCTGAAGCTACAGTCTCCAAAACAGTGTTGTTACCATACAACTTTACTTTCACCATCCTTAACAAAACATTGCCTTCTCCATGGCCCACTGCAAGTACGTTCTCACCGTTTCGATATTCTGTCTGAGTTGAATGGGTATCGGTATCTTCGACTGGTTTCCTTAATTGAGTGGCTTTATGTAACAGCTGATGATGTGAACGTTCACATCCATTGATGTTACACTGGCGTTTTGTTCTGCATTTCATGGTCTGGTGGTTGTTTTTAGGGCATGAAAAACACAGTTTTTTTCTGTAACTACTGCCCATCCAGTATCAACATCATCAGAGGACAATTTTGAACAATTTTGTATTTTATGCCCTTTTATTTCACAATATTTACAATTTTCGTCGCAGGATTCAGTGTCGGTTGAAATGAGTGTGGTTTCATATTGTTTCGAGGAGAACCGGATATGTTTTGCTTCCATTTCCACTTTCGGACTCTTGGAGCTACTTACGAAACAAGCAGCAGTCGCTTTCTCATTGATTCAAATAGAAAAATCGTCCAAATTCGCCATTCCCCGTTTTCGCATAATTTCTTCTCCCCACTGAAGTTTCGACGAGTCTGGTAGTTTCTGCACTAATTCTTGTAGAACTTGCGGGTTCGAAGGATGTTTGTAATAGTCCAAGGATTTGATGGTAGCTATCAGACAGCAAACATGATTTGAGAGTTGAATCAAAGTGTCTATGTTGTTCTCTTTTATTGGTGGAAGATTTCTCACTTTCACAATGAGTCCCTCGATGATTTGATTAGGTCTCCCGAATCTCATTTCCAATGTCTTTGAGACTATATCGACGTTGTCTGAGGAGGTCATCATTCCTGATGCTGCAAGCTTGGCTTCACCTCCTAAACACTTCTGCAATTTCACCATCATTTCTTCTGAAGAATATTCACATAATTTTGATATTCTGGTAAATTGGGAAATGAATGTCGGCCAATCTTCTGAAATACCGTCGAAAATAGTGAAATCCTTGTCTACAACCTGCCTGGCTGCGAATCTATCTTGCTTTGAGCCACTAGCTACGGACTTTATGGCTTCACTAATAGTATTACATAACTGTTTGATTTCAGATATTTTTTCATTTTTTTTTTCTGTCTGTCTTTCCCTATTCTGTAATTCATATTTGGAGGGCGAATGCAAATCATTTACCCATTGTCTGGTATTTTCTGATACTTGTTTTTGATAATCGGGTACAAGTTCAGTTTTTGGTATCGATATTTGTGATTGAATCTCTTGAATTTCTGAGATTTCAGTCTCTCGCACTTCGTTTTCCAGTTCCAAAATTTTTAGCTGATTTCCTAGTTTTTCATTTCAATTGCTTTCTCAATCTTCTCAACTTCAACCACGTGTCTTTTTCTTTGGAGGGAAATACTGTCTACTTTCGGAAGTCTAGAATTCACTGAACGAACAGGTTTCTGGTACATTATTACCAACGTCTTTGGGTCCTAGGCATTGACTCTGCTTGTCTATCTGGGTTGAGTTTGCCTTGTCCATTGGAACTACATCCTGTTCGTCCATTCTTTTTGTTAAAAATTGATCAATATTTCGGCTTTTTCCATTTTCAGAAATGTGCGACTTGACACTGACTGAATGTCGTCTCGATCCAAAAGCAGGTGGCCACTCATAGCTGGGGTCTAGTTTATTATGGGTACCTGCAGTCAGTCTTGTTGTGTTTGGCATGTCTTGAACTCCTCTGGAACTACTTCTTCGCCAAATAACTTGTTATCAACTCGAAGGACCAATGTTAATTCGTCTTTTTATCGAAGAATCACTTCAATAATCTTGAATTATACAGTTTTATTCAATTCCTAACTTTTCTGAGTGACAAGATGTATTAATCAAAATCATGTCAATCCTAAACTGCCTTCAACTTCCTATGATCTAAATATATATAAAAAATATCTATACAGGGTGTAAAAGCAACAGTTGGAATGAGGGAGATTGGCCTGGAGTTTGAGGGATCATCCAGGTTACCGCCCTTGTATAGTGGTATTACAATTGTCACTTTTGAAAAAGATGGGAATATACCGTCGCAGAACGTCATATTTACCAGTGAAACTAAAGTATCGAGAGCAACTCTTGGAAGATTGTCAAAATTTCCTTTGGAGATTTCATCAAGGCCAGTTGTTTTTTTGTTTTTAATTTCTTTTAATACTTCCAACAATTCGTCGATACTTGTGTCGTGTGATATCAAATGATTTTTATATCCGCACTCTTCAAGATGTACTAGTGGGTCATGTGGAGCAATAGTGTTCTCGTTGAGTTTTTTGGCGATTGAACAGTAGTATTCATTCATATCATTTGCACTAATAGGAATTTCTGAATCATGTATTTTTTTTTGGTTGTCCCTTAGGTCGTTTATAATGGACCATGTTCCTTTCATTTTGTTGTTTGATTTTTCTATTCTATTTTTGAAGTACTTCTCTTCTGCGAGTTTAACCACTGTTCTATAAATTTTGCGGTATTCAATAAAATGTTCATGAAAATAAAGATTGTTAGTGAACTTCCGTATAATGTAGAGAGCGCAGATTTTTTGATGAATTTTTTATTCCCTGTGTTACCCAGGGTTTCTTTCGTTTGGTTTTAATTCTCTGAATGGGAAAGGACCGATCGAAGACATCAGTGAGTTGATTGTAGAAGGCCAGAAAGGGGTCGCCAAGATGCATGATAATTCCCCAGTCGAGGTCCAGACAATTTTATGGAACCTGTCATAGTTTTTACTGCTATAAATTCTACGTAATTTGTGTTTTTCAACTGTGAAGTCATTTATGGGCATTGGAAATTCGACGGCATTGTGATCAGAAAGTTCAGAAGAGATAACTGAGCATAACATTTTTTTGGTATCAAATTGCTGCAGACATAATCAATACACGACGAAGAATATTGAATTCAACGTGCATAATTAAATTGGGAGAGTTTATTAGACTCGAGAGAGATTGTGTGACATTTGAATCGTTGTTCAAGAAACCAATATTAAAATCTCCACATAACAGAATGTTTGATTTGATCGGGAGGTCATTTAGTATCAGCTCAACATAATATAAACAAATTAATTTTTTTTAAATAACATATAGAGCATTCAAAATCTTCCTCAACTGACAAATGATTGTATTTTGTTATTCTCTGAGGTTTATGTTCATTGAAAAAATCTACTTCGATTAATATCATGTTCCCACCGTACCCATTTTTTCTACAGTATTTACTAAATAATATATAATTTTCTAGATTTTCCACTAGCCAGTGTTCTGTCAATGAGACAATATTTGGTTTTTTTCTGTCTTCGAGAAGCACTAATAGTTCATCTGTTTTACTTCTTATAGATTGAATATTTAGCAAAAATAAAGAAAAGCAGCTATTTGTAATATTGTTTGTTACCTTTGAAATGGATGATTTGTCTGGTTTTCTAAAAAAGGTGATCCAGTAGGGTTTTGACCGCTTACATTTTTTTAACTGTCGCAAAAATGTACATTGATTGTCCTAAGCACAATGTTACTTTTTTTTGTGAGAGTGAAGACACTATCTTGTCGAGGGTTCGAAGCTTGCTCCCTTTTTTTACAATCTACTATAAACCTTATGGATGAACAAGAATTGCGTTTTTTTGAGTTCATTGTTTCTCTCTTGATTATATTGATGATGATTTGATCAATGGGCTCATTTCGTTCGATACGATTATTAGGTTCGTGTACTTTCCTAGTGGTAGTAGTTGTTTCAGAGCTATATGTAAGTTTTTATAGTTACTAATGTTCTATGTGTTAACGTTATAATCACGGAATCTTCCAAGCCATAGTGTATTGTTTCTTGAAATATATTGTTTGTGAGATTTAACAATTCTGTGTGTGGCTTTATAATTTCTTCGATCTGGAAGCTCGCATCTTGAGTCTTTTTCTGTAAAACAGAGCGAAAATTGGCTGCATAATTGTCACCTATCACTAACACTTTATATTTGATATTTTTAATGTTCTTATTTTTAAGGGTTCATCCTGCCGACTATTTTCTAATGAGATGTGAGATATCTCTTTATCGAAACTGATATTTTTTGGAAGAATATTGTTAAACATTTCTGAAGTTATAGATTCAGTTTCTGAGTCGTTTCTATTCATTTGTTTATCAGTATGACTCTCATTGAGAGTCTCGTCCAACAATGTTTCACAATGACTTATTACTGTTTCTTGAATTGTAATACTGGGGGGTATCAGTTTCTTCAGCATGTGTTTGAGTTTTTGGGGTATTTTCATTTGCAGTGTCCTTTTGAGTTATTTCTAAGACTGCTAAGTAGGCTAAGGCTAAGTAGGCGTCGGAAACCTAGTATTATCTATTCAGATAACAGAGCCAATTTCGTTGGCGCTAGAGCTGAAATTGATATGATATTCTCCTTTCTTACTGAAAAAAAAGAATCAATTACAAGTAAACATGTCGAGGAAAAAATTAAATGGCATTTCATTCCTGCAAGATCTCCTACATTTGGTGGATTATGGAAGGCTGGTATAAAGAGTATGAAATTTCATTCGAAAAGGGTTATGGGAAATAATTTATTAACATATGATGACTCTAAAACTATTTTGGTTGAAATTGAGGAAATTCTCAACTCTTGACCCCTATGTCCAATATCCCGGAGACTTGACTTCCTTAACACCTGCCCATTTTTTGATTGGCCGACCATTCACCAAATTCCCAGAATCTGACATCGAGCATGTTCCTGAAAATCCCATGAAAAAATTCCAACAGCTACAATATGTTGTACAACATCTATGGATTCGATGGTTTGAATGAACTTCAAAACCGTGTTATTTGGAAGGAAAATTTGAACCATCTTCTGAAAATTGGGTCATTGGTGCTATTAAAAAATGACAATGCTCCAACTTCCACATGGCAACTCGGCAGAGTAATATCACTCTATCCTGGGAGTTATAATATAGTCCGTGTTGCAGAAGGTGTTTTTCGTCGTGCTGGTAGATATGTGTGTTGCCTATTGACACATAATGTTTCAAGTTTTGTTGATACATTCAAGGCGGGTATAATGTTGGGGATTGAATGGCAGACATTGAATCCAGCTCCGATTTTATTTAGTCCCGATACAGTTCAGTTCCTATGCAGTTTTTGTTAATAGATAGATGTTTTTTTTAACTACATTTGAAAATATTGATAGCTTTCATAATTTGTGAGCAAAATAATCAATATAATTGATATACAGTCCATACAAGGGTGCCCCATCTGATTGGGTGAAGTGGGCTCCTCCATAAGACTGGTAAAATGCGCCCCTATAAAACGGTAATGGTGTTTCTGCATGGAAATGGAGAGGTGCGCCCCCATAAAAGTTGCAATGTGTTCCTTCGTACAGTCGGGAAGGTGCTCTCCCATACAAGTGAACAAGTGCTTATGCTCATAACGGTGAAGGTGCTTTTCTACAAAACTATATAGGTGCTCCTCAATAGAACCATATTAAAGTACCACAGTTGGGAGCTATCCTCGAATAGGTGGCGTGAGGTGGCGTACGAGATTTGTAATTATGGTCCAATTTGATTCAAAATTGGTATGAGGGGGTTTTCGGGGTCGGAAGTCATGAATTTTTGAAATTCATAAAATGGCGAACGAGTTTTGTGATTATGGTCCCATACGATTTGGAAATTGGTATGCGGGGGTTTTTGGAGTAGGAGATTATGAATTTCAAGATGGTGGTTCCAAGATGGTGGACGACAATCGGAATGCGGCAATTTTCGAGGTCGCAGATTTTGAATTTTTTGGAAAAATTTATAAATTCAAGATGGCGGCCCCAATATAGAGAAGGAGTTTTCTGATTTTGGTCATATTTCATTCAAAATTGGTATGTGGGTGTATTAAGGTTCGGATATTATGCATTTTTTTTCAAAATCTATAAATTCGAGATGGCGACTTCAGGATGGCGGACGAGTTCTGCCATCTTGAAGCCGTCATTTTGATTTTATGCATTTTGGAGATAAATTCATAATCATTGTGTCTGAAAATCCCCACATACCAATTTTGAATCTAATCGGACCAAAAACCCAAATCTCGTCTGACATCTTGAAGCGCCATTTTATTTTCCCTCCAACAAAAATTCAATGAACTTTGACAAAAAATCCAAAGTCTCTGACTCCGAAAATCCCAACATATAAATTTTGAATAGAATCGGACCATAATCACAAAACTCCGCCTTTTGGAGCCGCCAATTTGGAGCCGTCATCTTGAATTATGATTTTGACAAAAAATTCATAATCATTGACCCCGAAAACTCCCACATACCACTTTTGAATCGAATCGGACAATAATACAAATTTTTTCTCAATCTTGAATTTTCAAATTCTGACATGAAATTCACAATATTCGTCTTCGAAAACCCTCACATATCAATTCTGAATGGAATCGTACCATAATCACAAAACTTGTCCACCATTTCGGAGCCGCCATATTGAATTTATGAATTTTGACAAAAAAATCATAGTCTTCGTCCCCGAAAACCCCCACGTACCAATTTTGAATCGAATAGGGCCATAATCATAAAACTCGTCCGCCATCTTGGAGCCGCAATCTTAAATTTATGCTTTTTGACGAAAAATTCATAATCTCCGAACCTGAAAATTCCTCCATACCAATTTTAAATCGAATCGTACCACAATCACAAAACTTGTCCACTATATTCAATTTATGAATTGACAAAAAATTCATTATCTCCGACTCCGAAAACGGCCACATACCAATTTTAAATCAAATCGGACCGTAATCATAAATTCGTCCGCCATATTGGGGCCGCAATCTTGAATTCATGAATTTTGACAAACAATTCAAAATCTCCGACCCTGAAAATCCCCACATGCCAATTTTGAATCGAATCGAGCCGTAATCACAAAACTCGTCCGCCATTTGAATTTATGGATTTTGACAGAAAATACATGATCTCCGACCCCATAACTCCTACATACCAATGTTAAGCCCTGTAATTACAGAAAAACTTTCTTTCCTACAAAACAACATAATATTCTCAAATAAAACGTGATAGCTAGAGAGTTCGATAGGTTTCACATCTTGACTGAAAACTGATATGATATATGCTCGTAAAAACATATTTTGTTATTGGAAGACAATCAAATGCACTTAAAAATAATCATCAAGAAATAACCCTTGTACACAGGATTCGTGAATAAGTCATCTAGGAAAAATCAACGATGGTAAACGAGATTATTGATTGCCACTTGTTTACATCACAGGGCGATATGGAAGTATCATAAAAACGGATTCAATGTAATTGTACCACAAAAAAACACTATCAATTTGATAGTTTATGACCGACAAATAAAATTAACTCAAAACAGCATAGATAACAGCCCGCGATTCATTCATGCGTGCATGAACAAAACAAAGGCATTACTTTCACGACCATGATTTATTTTGACAAGAAAAACAATTGAACGCAAACAAAACAAACCCTTTATCTCATTCCGCGACCACTCCCACCGAATACCGCGGTCTGAAGATCCTATAAGAGCGCGAGTTTTCATATCAAGAAAAATCAATCGGGGTTCAATAGTGAACCACAGAACATGTAATCTCAAAGTAAGGTTAGAATTAATTCGGCCACAACATAGTTAATAATACGGAAGTGTACAAGTATATCATCATGTAGGAACTTCAGAAACCATTAAACTAAGCAACTGCAAACCAAATCAAACCAAGTATTGAACGCTCCAAGTGAAAGCACGAGTGAACAGTAGTTTTTCCAAAAATTGCCTATTTTTGTCAACGCTTCCAGAACCGGGTTCAGTCAGTGGGCAAATCGCAACTCCATAGTTCATGATCTCTCAGAAAAACCATAGCCATATCGCGCTATACTAATATACCGGGCGACCAAAATAAAATAACCAATTACCGCGGAATTAATCAAAATAATAATAAAATCAAAACTAATTGTCGCTTAAAAACCTACTCCAGTGAATAAGTGTGAAACAGGGTGAGTCCAATGTTTGTTTTCTGTATTCATGTTTATGGCAAACCCAACCCTTTATAATGTGCATGTGTCGGTAAAAGTATCTCTATAGTTTCAAGTTAACAAAGATCTCAAAAGAGAATTATTTCTAGCCGTTTGTGGTAATTGATGTCAAGATTGTTTTTAGTGAATCTATTTCGATTTTGTAGCCAACTGTAAAATTAACTGCCAATAAGCTACACACGATTTTTGTTGTATGAATATTGTTTCATATTATTCGTCTATAGAACGAATGAAATAATTGTGTCAAATTTTACTAAAAATATATGTACATTCTTGACATTTTATGAGTGCATTATTATTTCTTGTTTAATTAGTGTTTTTCGAATCCTTCCGAAAGGTACGTACTTCCTGGATGAACAACTCCCGCCCAAGCACAGGGAGAAATGAAACATGTCCAGTATGCCGCTCCTGGTACATAGTTTCGGTTCGACCATCCTCAGATAGTCGATGCTCTCGCTGCTTATTTTCGCAATCTAACGAAAAAGTCTGGTTTTACAGGTGTAGTGTGTTAATTCATAACGCCCTGTAAGTCCGGGCACATTACCAATTTTGAATCAAATCGGACCATGATTACAAATCTCATCCGCCATTTAAAACCGCCATTTTGTTTTTTCCCTTGAAAAAATTGATAATGCATTGTCACCGGAATTATGAACTCCTGCCAAATTTCAGCTCAATCGGATGTCGGCAAGTTCTCCAAAAATGAATTACAAATTTTGAACCGGAAAGAATGACAGAACGAACGAATGATAGAAACATACGAACAAAGCAAATTAACTACATTGGGTCGTTTCATGCGAGATTTCTTCGAGATTTCCTTATTCCATTTCCTCTTTCACCACACATAGAGAACATTATACCAATTTCAATAGGAAGTTCAATTATGATTTATTTAAGGTATCATTTCTGTGTTATTATTGGAATATTCCGTTCAGTAGCCTTATCCACATCCACATTCAGCTTTTTCAGGCAAGGTTTCTTTGAGACTTCTCAGTTGCATTCTTTTTTCACCACACAGAGTACATATACCAACTTCCATATTAGATTCAATTATGAACTTAATAAAACGTAAGTTCTGGTATGCTATGTGATATTGAGTAGTCCCTTTGGCACTTCCAGTATTTCTACAGAATATTCTACTCATTTATCAAATAATATTTGATTTAGAAACCCATGCCCGAAGGTCTTATAAACAAAAAAATATGCTCATTTTTATGAAAGAACTCAAGAACCACTTTGTCCACGCGCGACAGGTATTGTCTTATATTTTCCTTTTCTCCCAAATTTTTATGCTGATGACTAAATCTCTGAAACTTCTTTATTTTCGTATTTATCACTCAATTTCACGTATAGAATCTTCAAGTTCACTCAATTCATTTGCATCGTTTTCATGATAATTAAACATAAACCTATAAATGTTTGATTATCTTGAAAACAATAGAATTGAATTCAGTAATACTTTAAGATTGTGGAATTCGTTGATAAATACTCAAATAATGTTTGTTTTTTTTTTTCTATTAGCGTAAACATTTCGGAGGAAAAAAGGTTATGCCAGGTCCACATCAAACCGACAAAACAAAAACATCCAACAAAACAGAAACACGACCAATGGGGAACTTTATGAAAACAAAACAAAATGAAAACTTGTGTCCACACTGTCAAGAGACAAAATGACAACAAAAGTTTTCTTTATCAGAAATTTATAAACGGTGAAAATATGTGGCGTTTTAATGCTGAAAGAGAAAAACGAGATGATTTTCTCATCATGTCTGCTGGTTGTGTGCTTCTGCGAAGGGAAAATAAAAGACGCTTTTGGGCGAAATTTTTGGGTAATGGTGTTTCTGCATGGAAATGGAGAGGTGCGACCCCATAAAAGTTGCAATGTGTTCCTTCGTACAGTCGGAAAGGTGCTCTCCCATACAAGTGAACAAGTGCTTATGCTCATAACGGTGAAGGTGCTTTTCTACGAAACTATATAGGTGCTCCTCAATAGAACCATATTAAAGTACCACAGTTGGGAGCTATCCTCGAATAGGTGGCGTACGAGATTTGTAATTATGGTCCGATTTGATTCAAAATTGATATGAGTGGGTTCTCGGGGTCGGAGATCAAGAATTTTTGAAATTCATAAAATGGCGAACGAGTTTTGTGATTATGGTCCCATACGATTCGAAAATTGGTATGCGGGGGTTTTTGGAGTAGAAGATTATGAATTTCAAGATGGTGGTTCCAAGATGGTGGACGACAATCGGAATGCGGCAATTTTCGAGGTCGCAGATTTTGAATTTTTTGGAAAAATTTATAAATTCAAGATGGCGGCCCCAATATAGAGAACGATTTTCTGATTTTGGTCATATTTCATTAAAATTGGTATGTGGGAGTATTTAGGTTCGGATATTATGCATTTTTTTTAAAATCTATAAATTCAAGATGGCGACTTCAGGATGGCGGACGAGTTCTGCCATCTTGAAGCCGTCATTTTGATTTTATGCATTTTGGAGATAAATTCATAATCATTGTGTCTGAAAATCCCCACATACCAATTTTGAATCTAATTGGACCAAAAACCCAAATCTCGTCTGACATCTTGAAGCGCCATTTTATTTTCCCTCCAAAAGGCCATAACAAAACCCCCCATTTTGGGCCCCAATTATCAACACCATTTTTTCATGAATTTTGACAAAAAATTCATAATCATTGACCCCGAAAACTCCCACATACCACTTTTGAATCGAATCGGAAATAATTACAAAATTTGTTCTCCAACTTGAATTTTCGAATTCTGACATGAAATTCACAATCTTCGTCTTCGAAAACCCTCAAATATCAATTCTGAATGGAATCGTACCATAATCACAAAACTTGTCCACCATCTTGGAGCCGCCATATTGAATTTATGAATTTTGACAGAAAAATCATAGTCTCCGTCCCCAAAAACCCCCACGTACCAATTTTGAATCGAATAGGGCCATAATCATAAAACTCATCCGCCATCTTGGAGCCGCAATCTTAAATTTATGCTTTTTGACGAAAAATTCATAATCTCCGAACCTGAAAATTCCTCCATACCAATTTTGAATCGAATCGTACCACAATCACAAAACTTGTCCACTATATTCAATTTATGAATTGACAAAAAATTCATTATCTCTGACTCCGAAAACGGCCACATACCAATTTTAAATCAAATCGGACCATAATCATAAAACTCGTCCGCCATATTGGGGCCGCAATCTTGAATTCATGAATTTTGACAAACAATTCAAAATCTCCGACCCTGAAAATCCCCACATGCCAATTTTGAATCGAATCGAGCCGTAATCACAAAACTCGTCCGCCATCTTGAATTTATGAATTTTGCTAGAAAATACATGATCTCCGACCCCATAACCCCTACATACCATTGTTAAGCCCTGTAATTACAGAAAAACTTTCTTTCCTACAAAACAACATAATATTTTTAAATAAGAACGTGATAGCTAGAGGAGTTCAATAGGTTTCACATGCTTGACTGGAAACTGATATGATATATGCTCGTAAAAACATATTTTGTTATTGGAAGACAATTGAATGCACTTAAAAATAATTATCAAGAAATAACCCTTGTACACCGGATTCATGAATAACTCATCTAGGAAAAGTCAACGATGGTAAACAAGATCATTGATTGCCACTTGTTTACATCACAGGGCAATATGAAGTATCATAAAAACGGATTCAATGTAATTGTACCACAAAAAAACACTATCAATTTGATAGTTTATGACCGACAAATAAAATTAACTACATAACAGCATAGATAACATCCCGCGATTCATTCATGCGTGCATGAACAAAACAAAGCCATTACTTTCACGACCATGATTTATTTTGACAAGAAAAACAATTGAATGCAAACAAAACAAACCCTTTATCTCATTCCGCGACCATTCCCACCGAATACCGCGGTCTGAAGATCCTATAAGAGCGCGAGTTTTCATCTCAAGAAAAATCAATCGGGGTTCAATAGTGAACCAAAGAACATGTAATCTCAAAGTGAGGTTAGAATTGATTCGGCCACAACATAGTTAAATAATAACGAGAAGTGTACAAGTATATCATCATGTAGTGAACTTCAGAAACCATTAAACCAAGCAACTGCAAACCAAATCAAACCAAGTATTGAACGCTCCAAGTGAAAGCACGAGTGAACAGTAGTTTTTCCAAAAATTGCCTATTTTTGTCAACGCTTCCAGAACCGGGTTCAGTCAGTGGGCAAATCGCAACTCCATAGTTCATGATCTCTCAGAAAAACCATAGCCATATCGCGCTATACTAATATACCGGGCGACTAGAATAAAATAACCAATTACCGTGGAATTAATCGAAATAATAATAAAATCAAAACTAATTGTCGCTTAAAAACCTACTCCAGTGAATAAGTGTGAAACAGGGTGGGTCCAATGTTTGTTTTCTGTATTTATGTTTATGGCAAACCCAACCCTTTATAATGTGCATGTGTCGGTAGAAGTATCTCCATAGTTTCAAGTTAACAAAGATCTCAAAAGAGAATTATTTCTAGCCGTTTGTGGTAATTGATGTCAAGATTGTTTTTAGTGAATCTATTTCGATTTTGTAGCCAACTGTAAAATTAACTGCCAATAAGCTACACTCGATTTTTGTTGTATGAATATTGTTTCATATTATTCGTCTATAGAACGAATGAAATAATTGTGTCAAATTTTACTGAAAATATATGTACATTCTCAACATTTCATGAGTGCATTATTATTTCTTGTTTAATTAGTGTTTTTCGAATCCTTCCGAAAGGTTCCTACTTCCTGGATGAACAACTCACGCCCAAGCACAGGGAGAAATGAAACATGTCCAGTATGCTGCTCCTGGTACATAGTTCCGGTTCGACCATCCTCAGATAGTCGATGCTCTCGCTGCTTATTTTCGCAATCTAACGAAAAAGTCTGGTTTTACAGGTGTGGTGTGTTAATTCATAACGCCCTGTAAGTCCGGGCACATCACCAATTTTGAATCAAATCGGACCATAATTACAAATCTCATCCGCCATTTAAAACCGCCATTTTGTTTTTTCCCTTGAAAAAATTATTAATGCATTGTCACCGGAACTATGAACTCCTGCCAACTTTCAGCTCAATCGGATGTCGGCAAGTTCTCCAAAAATGAATTACAAATGTTGAACCGGAAAGAATGACAGAACGAACGAATGATAGAAACATACGAACAAAGCAAATTAACTACATTGGGTCGTTTCATGCGAGATTTCTTCGAGATTTCCTTATTCCATTTCCTCTTTCACCACACATAGAGAACATTATACCAATTTCAATAGGAAGTTCAATTATGATTTATTTAAGGTATCATTTCTGTGTTATTATTGGAATATTCCGTTCAGTAGCCTTATCCATAACCACATTCAGCTTTTGCAGGCAAGGTTTCTTTAAGACTTCTCAGTTGCATTCTTTTTTCACCACACAGAGTACATATACCAACTTCCATATTAGATTCAATCATGAACTTAATAAAAAGTAACTTTTGGTATGCTATGTGATATTGAGTAGTCCCTTTGGCACTTCCAGTATTTCTACAGAATATTCTACTCATTTATCAAATAATATTTAATTTAGGAACCCATGCCCGAAGGTCTTATAAACAAAAAAATTTGCTCATTTTTATGAAAGAACTCAATAACCACTTTGTCCACGCGCGACAGGTATTGTCTTATATTTTCCTTTTCTCCCAAATTTTTATGCTGATGACTAAATCTCTGAAACTCCTTCATTCTCTCATTTATCACTCAATTTCACGCATAGAATCTTCAAGTTCACTCAATTCATTTGCATCGTTTTCATGATAATTAAACATAAACCTATAAATGTTTAATTATCTTGAAAACAATACAATTGAATTCAGTAATACTTTAAGATTGTGGAATTCGTTGATAAATACTCAAATAATATTTGTTTTTTTTTTCTATAAGCTAAACATTCGGAGGAAAAAAGGTAATTCCAGGTCCACATCAAACCGACAAAACAAAAACATCCAACAAAACAGAAACACGACCAATGAGGAACTTTATGAAAACAAAACAAAATGAAAACTTGTGTCCACACTGCCAAGAGACAAAATGACAACAAAAGTTTTCTTTATCAGAAATTTAAAAACGGTGAAAATATGTGGCGTTTTAATGCCGAAAGAGAAAAACGAGATGATTTTCTCATCATGTCTGCTGGTTGTGTGCTTCTGCGAAGGGAAAATAAAAGACGCTTTTGGGCGAAATTTTGGGTAATGGTGTTTCTGCATGGAAATGGAGAGGTGCGCCCCCATAAAAGTTGCAATGTGTTCCTTCGTACAATCGGGAAGGTGCTCTCCCATACAAGTCAACAAGTGCTTATGCTCATAACGGTGAAGGTGCTTTTCTACGAAACTATATAGGTGCTCCTCAATAGAACCATATTAAAGTACCACAGTTGGGAGCTATCCTCGAGGCGTGAGGTGGCGTACGAGATTTGTAATTATGGTCTGATTGATTCAAAATTGGTATGAGGGGGTTTTCGGGGTCGGAGATCATGAATTTTCGAAATTCATGAAATGGCGAACGAGTTTTGTGATTATGGTCCCATACGATTCGGAAATTGGTATGCGGGGGTTTTTGGAGTAGAAGATTATGAATTTCAAGATGGTGGTTCCAAAATGGTGGACGACAATCGGAATGCGGCAATTTTCGAGGTCGCAGATTTTGAATTTTTTGGAAAAATTTATAAATTCAAGATGGCGGCCCCAATATAGAGAACGAGTTTTCTGATTTTGGTCATATTTCATTCAAAATTGGTATGTGGGAGTATTTAGGTTCGGATATTATGCATTTTTTTTCAAAATATATAAATTCAAGATGGCGACTTCAGGATGGCGGACGAGTTCTGCCATCTTGAAGCCGTCATTTTGATTTTATGCATTTTGGAGATAAATTCATAATCATTGTCTGAAAATCCCCACATACCAATTTTGAATCTAATCGGACCAAAAACCCAAATCTCGTCTGACATCTTGAAGCGCCTTTTATTTTCCCTCCAACAAAAATTCAATGAACTTTGACAAAAAATCCAAAGTCTCTGACTCCGAAAATCCCAACATACAAATTTTGAATAGAATCGGACCATAATCACAAAACTCCGCCGCCATTTTGGAGCCGCCAATTTGGAGCCGCCATCTTGAATTCATGAATTTTGACAAAAATTCATAATCATTGACCCCGAAAACTCCCACATACCACTTTTGAATCGAATCGGACAATAATTACAAAATTTGTTCTCCAATTCGAATTTTCGAATTCTGACATGAAATTCACAATCTTCGTCTTCGAAAACCCTCACAATCAATTCTGAATGGAATCGTACCATAATCACAAAACTTGTCCACCATCTTGGAGCCGCCATATTGAATTTATGAATTTTGACAGAAAAATCATAGTCTCCGTCCCCAAAAACCCCCACGTACCAATTTTGAATCGAATAGGGCCATAATCATAAAACTCGTCCGCCATCTTGGAGCCGCAATCTTAAATTTATGCTTTTTGACGAAAAATTCATAATCTCCGAACCTGAAAATTCCTCCATACCAATTTTGAATCGAATCGTACCACAATCACAAAACTTGTCCACTATATTCAATTTATGAATTGACAAAAAATTCATTATCTCCGACTCCGAAAACGGCCACATACCAATTTTAAATCAAATCGGACCATAATCATAAAACTCGTCCGCCATATTGGGGCCGCAATCTTAAATTCATGAATTTTGACAAACAATTCAAAATCTCCGACCCTGAAAATCCCCACATGCCAATTTTGAATCGAATCGAGCCGTAATCACAAAACTCGTCCGCCATCTTGAATTTATGAATTTTGACAGAAAATAATGATCTTCGACCCCATAACCCCTACATACCAATGTTAAGCCCTGTAATTACAGAAAAACTTTCTTTCCTACAAAACAACATAATATTCTTAAATAAGAACGTGATAGTTAGAGGAGTTCAATAGGTTTCACATGCTTGACTGAAAACTGATATGATATATGCTCGTAAAAACATATTTTGTTATTGGAAGACAATTGAATGCACTTAAAAATACTTATCAAGAAATAACCCTTGTACACCGGATTCATGAATAACTCATCTAGGAAAAATCAACGATGGTAAACAAGATTATTGATTGCCACTTGTTTACATCACAGGGCGATATGAAGTATCATAAAAACGGATTCAATGTAATTGTACCACAAAAAAACACTATCAATTTGATAGTTTATGACCGACAAATAAAATTAACTCAATAACAGCATAGATAACAGCCCGCGATTCATCATGCGTGCATGAACAAAACAAAGCCATTCTTTCACGACCATGATTTATTTTGACAAGAAAAATAATTGAACGCAAACAAAACAAACCCTTTATCTCATTCCGCGACCACTCCCACCGAATACCGCGGTCTAAAGATCCTATAAAAGCGCGAGTTTTCATATCAAGAAAAATCAATCGGGGTTCAATAGTGAACCAAAGAACATGTAATCTCAAAGTAAGGTTAGAATTAATTCGGCCACAACATAGTTAATAATAACGAGAAGTGTACAAGTATATCATCACGTAGTGAACTTCATAAACCATTAAACTAAGCAACTGCAAACCAAATCAAACCAAGTATTGAACGCTCCAAGTGAAAGCACGAGTGAACAGTAGTTTTTCCAAAAATTGCCTATTTTTGTCAACGCTTCCGGAACCGGGTTTAGTCAGTGGGCAAATAGCAACTCCATAGTTCATGATCTCTCAGAAAAACCATAGCCATATCGCGCTATACTAATATACCGGGCGACTGAAATAAAATAACCAATTACCGCGGAATTAATCGAAATAATAATAAATCAAAACTAATTGTCGCTTAAAACCTACTCCAGTGAATAAAGTGTGAAACAGGTGAGTCAATGTTTGTTTTCTGTAATTATGTTTAGGCAAACCAACCCTTTATAATGTGCATGTTCGGTAAGAGTATCCATAGTTTCAAGTTAACAAAGATCTCAAAGAGAATTATTTCTAGCCGTTTAGTAATTGATTCGAAATTGTTTTTAGTGAATCAATTTCGATTTTGTAGACCAACTGTAAAATTAACTGCCAATAAGCTACACTCGATTTTGTTGTATGAATATTGTTTCATATTATTCGTCTATAGAACGAATGAAATCTTAAGTCAAATTTTACTAAAAATATATGTACATTCTAAATTTGAGTGCATTATTATTCTGTTAATTAGTGTTTCGAATCTTCCAGAAGGTAATCGTACTTCCGGATAAACAACTCCGCCCTAAGCTAAAGGAGAAATGAAACATGTCCAGTATGCCAGCTCCTGGTACATAGTTCGTTTGACCATCCTCAGATAGTCGATGCACCAAGCTTTGATTCGCAATCAACGAAAAGTCTGGTTTTACAGGTGTGGTGTTTAATTGCCTAACCCCTTGTAAGTCAAGCATTCGAACCATTTGAATCAAATGGACCATAATTACCCAATCATCGCTCATTTAGAAACCGCCATTTGTTTTCCGAATTATTACCGACTGCCAAATTCAACTCAATACCGGAATAATCGGAATAATCTCCAAAAAATGAATTACAAATTTTGAACCGGAAAGAATGACAGAACGAACGAATGATAGAAACATACGAACAAAGCAAATTAACTACATTGGGTCATTTCATGCGAGATTTCTTCGAGATTTCCTTATTCCATTTCCTCTTTCACCACACATAGAGAACATTATACCAATTTCAATAGGAAGTTCAATTATGATTTATTTAAGGTATCATTTCTGTGTTATTATTGGAATATTCCGTTCAGTAGCCTTATCCATATCCACATTCAGCTTTTTCAGGTAAGGTTTCTTTGAGACTTCTCAGTTGCATTCTTTTTCCACCACACAGAGTACATATACCAACTTCCATATTAGATTCAATTATAAAACGTTACTTTTGTATGCTATGTGATATTGAGTAGTCCCTTTGGCACTTCCAGTATTTCTACAGAATATTCTACTCATTTATCAAATAATATTTGATTTAGGAACCCATGCCCGAAGGTCTTATAAACAAAAAAATATGCTCATTTTTATGAAAGAACTCAATAACCACTTTGTCCACGCGCGACAGGTATTGTCTTATATTTTCTTTTTCTCCCAAATTTTTATGCTGATGACTAAATCTCTGAAACTTCTTTATTTTCGTATTTATCACTCAATTCCACGCATAGAATCTTCAAGTTCACTCAATTCATTTGCATCGTTTTCATGATAATTAAACATAAACCTATAAATGTTTAATTATCTTGAAAACAATACAATTGAATTTAGTAATACCTTGAGATTGTGGAATTCGTTGATGAATACTCAAATAATGTTTCGTTTTTTTTTCTATTAGCGTAAACATTTCGGAGGAAAAAAGGTAATGCCAGGTCCACATCAAACCGACAAAACAGAAACATCCAACAAAACAGAAACACGACCAATGAGGAACTTTATGAAAACAAAACAAAATGAAAACTTGTGTCCACACTGCCAAGAGATAAAATGACAACAAAAGTTTTCAGTTTTGTTTCGTGTCGTCCACACCTAGAATTAGTTTTCTTTATCAGAAATTTATAAACGGTGAAAATATGTGGCGTTTTTATGCCGAAAGAGAAAAACGAGAGGATTTTCTCATCATGTCTGCTGGTTGTGTGCTTCTTCGAAGGGAAAATAAAAGACGCTTTTGGGCGAAATTCATTGCATCCGCTTTTTTATAGCGGTTTTTATACTCTTTATTTCCAGCATCCCATAATAAAGGATATTCCCGATGGAGTTCAATTAATTTACTAGTGTAACCACAGTCCACTTCAATTTTTCAGCCGACATACTGCGAACTTACTTTCAGATACCATGCAAAACACGAAGATATGTTCTTGTTTAGTCTTTATTTTTCAGATGTACTCACCGCGCCGACTGCCAGAAACCATTTGATGTTTACCGACTCGCAACGGGAACGCGAAAAGTTGCTGGAATCAGAAACAAAACACGTTTTGTTGATGAAATGTTTCGTATTTATTGAAACACATTGAATTGATGTTTTGTTTCTGTTTTGGCAGTTTGATGTGGACGCGGGATAAGACAAACACCCTGCCGCGTGCCACTGGGAGGGATTGCTATAGTTCATTCATCAATTCGAGCATATTTTTGAGCTCTACGAATGTTACGGTTATCATCAAGAAATATCTAAAAATATGATGATATGAATGAAAATTTATATTATTCCTCATTTCAAGTACCTGTATTAGATTTCTTATTGGGACTTTATTGTTCAACAAATGGACTACTAATGGCTGAGTTATAAGATCCTGAGCCATAGCTGAACATTTTGCTTTCATGAATACGTTACGTGCCAAACATGGGACATATTTGAAAGGCACATAGCACAAATATTACCCATAATTTACAAATGATGGGTCAGCAACAAACTCGTTCTGGAAACATAAATTATACCTATATTATTACAAAAATTGATTTCCAAAACCTGTTACCAGATTTGATGGCTATGATAATAATGAAACAATTTAATCTAAACTAGAAAATTAAATATACGCGTCGACTAAAGAACCTCCTCCTTTTTGGTTTCGTCGGTTAAAAAACAAACATCACTCACAATGAAAAATATCATATCTTCGATGGCTATGATAGTAATGGAACATAAATATAACAAATAACAATTTAATCTAAACTGGAAAAAACGAACATCATCCACAAAAAAATAAAATTAACAACAAAAAAATTAAATTAACATTGACTTTTTTTGGAGAGACCTCCAATGGATGCTGCCTACGACGATGCTTATGCCTAGAACTGGGCATTTTTCTTTTTTTGAAAATAAGGGATATATTATATATATTATTCTTCCTGGGAAAATGGTAAAACTATATGAACATTATGTGAAAACTTTATCATATTTAGACGAACCAGAACATCCAAAATCAGTGTACAGATGGAACCTGGCTCAAGTAAATAATTTTTTCTATAAAGAATATCCGAACTCAATTGGAGGAATGAATATTCATGATCCAAACTGTTTGTCACCACCACGAGGGAATAACTATGAATGTTGATAAAAAACAATAACAATGTGAATATACTACACCATTGCAATGCAATGAATCCATAACAGAACAAAAGAAGAGAAGTGTAAAGAAATAAAATTAGAAATGGGGATATTTGAAAGGATAATTCCAACAGGTGATTTTTTTATATATTTGATAATGGTTAAGTTGACAACAGTGAAGGTAATCAATATAATGAATTTGAAAAATCCTTGAAGTTTTGATGTACCCAAATTGTTTTGTTTGTTTTTTATCCGATTTCTTAGTTGTTTTAATAACCCTCAGAAGTTAATGAAAACTTGTACTCTTTAGATAGTGTTTGCATTTCCTCAAACTAGAAATGCACTATTCAAACTTCAATGGTCTTCCATATACGAGAAAGGGGGAACATTTGATAAATAGCTCAAGAGTAAAGTATCTTTTCAAAATACACTGAAAATGTATTCAAAGTGACTTATAATTGAAGTAAAATTCCTCAAATATGAAATAACAGCTGAAATGGGTTTTGATTGAATTGTTTCTATTCATTCATTACATCATCCTGTATATTTCAAAGAATTGTGAAGTTGCTTTATTATTGAGTATTATCGGAACATCCAGGAAAAATTGAGTACTACCCAACTATCAACTAGAAAATTGAATTAGAGTTGACAAAATCTCATTTCTTCTGTCCATTGACAAAAACTTGTTTTAGTAGGATACTGTGATTTCATATTCTTCTTTCAATTATAAATCACTTCTTCGAAAAACTCTTTTGTGTATTTCAAAAAATTAAGTTACTTTACTCTTGAGCTATTCTTGAATTTGCATAGTGTATTTTGAGTTCGATGAGTTGCAGGCACTTACACAAGGAAAATTATATTCTGAGAAAATAAAAATGAACTTTGTTCCCATTTTTGTTGGAAAATCTGTCAGTCGTTGTATATTAGGAACTTTTTGTTTAAAATTTTTTGTGTGTTCATTAAAAGTAAGTATTTAAGTGTTTCATCCTGTGTATATTATGCTTCGCCACGATAGTTATCAAAAACAGCTGGAAAGAAACATTTACTGTTATGAACAAATCAATTATTTTCAAATAAGTACAATATTATTTCTTAAAAGGACAAATTTTATCTTCAGCTGGAAGAGAACAGAGGTAGAGGAGTTTGCTGGGTTTAGAAAATAATGTGAAATGAATGAATCTCATATCAGAGATTTTATACATAGCTGTTTTCAAAACTTGGTAAATATAATTTATATCTATCGAATATTTTAGAGTTTGAGGGTAGATACATGACTGATGGAAAACTGGTTGCCCTTCTACACATTCTATATTTTTCAGATTGATTCTATTGACTTTTTTTGTTTGTGAAAGATTATAGACCAAAATAAGCTCAAGAATCGTTTTCCTCATATATGGTTCACAATGATAGATCAAAATAACGAACATCCTGCACCTAAAACTCTGAAATTTAGATTTTAGTGGTTTTATATACCCACGTGTGAAAAAAACCTACCGACATAAAGAAAATACATTACAGCATGAATTCTAGAATTTTTAAAGGAAGCCAGAGGTAAACTTTTGAGAAATATCCATATACTTTATGATGAGATATAGGTAGTCCGTTAATTTTTTCTATTTTGTCACAGATTCGCAAGAATACCCAAACAAAAATTTATTTTACGTTTCCCGACTAAATTTTCTTTCTTCGAAGAAAAATTGAAATCATTATGCGATTCAATATTTAAAAATTATTCTATTTTCTCTCAGTATTCCTACATTCATAATATGAAAATACCAAGCCATTTTATATCACTCATGACTAAGAACGAACATATAACCTATGTATTAATTTCACAAATCATACTTAGAGACCTAATTAACGACCATGTATAATGAAATAGGTAACTTACCTCTGGCTGGATGAAACTGTAATTTAATTAATTGTCCAATAGTTCGTATATAATCGTTAATTATTAATATTAGGATAAAAGAATGTAAAACTGCTCACTCACTGCATTGCTTGAACAACACTGATAAAGAGTAAAGATCAGTGACCTGTGTCCGTCAACTGTCAAGTCAGAGAACACCTGCCCTCTGACAGAGATCGAGCCCGGCCCAACTGTTCAGAGAATTACCACTTACAGCCACATTGGGAATATAAAGTTACACACTCAAAAATAAATTGAAATATCCAATTCATGTTAACATTGTGATGTTCCCAAATAGTCTCCGTTGCGATGTGGCTCGATGACAAACTTTTTAACTAGAAATCTACCTTCTGCTGTGGAGATGGCATTGTGGTTATTTATTAATATCTTCAAATCATTATCACTGCATTTTCGAATTTTTGTAAACAAAGCAATGTCGCAAAATGTTTTCAACAAATAAGCGTAATCACAATGAAGATATCTTTCAACGTGCAATTTGAGACTGCCAAGTGATGCAACGTGTTTGCTGGGATATCTGAGACATGGAATTATCTATCCCCTGGTAGGATTCCTAGGTCAGTTGTGGTCTGAATCTCTCCACAATACTTTCCCAGACGTGTCTGACAAAATTTAAAAAGGAAGGTGCATACCCAGTAACTTCATGTTAAGCAGTGTTAATAGCATGGGGAATGTTGGTCCCAGTCTGTATGTTTCTCTACACGGCACCCATTGTTTTATTCATGCGCTCCACAAAATTCACTTGAGGGTGGTAGCGTGCGTTAAACCAAATTTTTTAAACTTGATAAGTTTCACATTGTTTTTGAAAACTGAACCTGCTTACTGTGTCCCATTATCAACGATAAAATATTGGCAAATTTCAAAAACGAAAAAAAAATTCATTTTCAACTGAGCACTGAATTTGTGCGGTTGCTTTACGCATTGGATATAAAAAAAATTGTCGGAGAAGCAGAAACCATCTTACAAGTTTTCCAGTTGGATTTTTCATGTTATCTAAATATGAGCGTTATTTGACATGAGCAGTTGACTGTAGATGATATAAGTTCAACGCGCCCTACGATTTCATTTAAGTCTGATCAATGCCCTATATTGACGAGAAGAGTGGTGTGATGAATGGTACCTGGTACCCACTTAATGATTTTTTTGCTTTTAGTTCATTATCTGCATCATCATTGTGTTTCTTCACAATAAAACCTTTTTACTTGAAAAAATATAACTTATTTGATTTTCAAGTTTTCAGTTTTTTATTTAGTTACTTGATATTTCTCATTCTATTAGGTTCATTTAGTGCCTCATTATTACAAGGTTCATTTTACTCGACTCAATGCCATGTGAGCTTGTCCTTCCTCAAACAATTTCGATCCTAGATACACAACGGCGTGCTCTACAGTGCTGCCTCGCATTTTGTGGATGGTGGAAGCCCATGACAAAATTGAGGGCAACATCCTTCTTCCAGCCGTCCCATAATTGAACTTTGCTGAAAACTGTATATCCAAGTCCTGAGGAGAAAACGCTAACGACATGTCATTTTTATCCACCCTAATGCCATACCTTGTACCCTAACTTGGGTGGTGTACCGCTAACGACGTATCATTTCTAGCCACCCTAACGCCATACAGTCCTCTACACAATACGAAACCTTGACTGGGGTGAGGGATTCATGCTTGAAACACGATTCTTAGTTGACAAAACAATTATTTTTATTAGATACCTCAATTTCAGTTTCAATGTATTGACTGTCCAAACTCTATGATCCACCATTTTGTTTCGGACGCCATCTTGAATTCGATTTTTTTCCATGTTATCTCTGTGCTCCTTAACTTGGATTTGTTTTTTTTTTATGCTGTACTGTATTCTACTAGTCAAGCTCTCTCATTTGATATCCATATTGGGAGGGTTGTAAAAAAATATGTAATCCGCCATTTTGTGGCGGCGGCCATCTTGAATTTACAATGGTACTGAATATACATAATTGTATTGTCATCAGGACTGAAGGTTTGTACCAAATTTCAGATCAATCGGTCAACAGGAATATTTCATCTGAAGACTTTGGGTGGAAGAAGAAGGTACTATTTCCATCAATAAAGTTCCAGTTTTCGACTTGAAATTTTAATTAAAACGACGGTTTCCTTCAACAAATATTTAGTAATTTTTTTCTGTTGGTGCTTGGTACAGGGCCCAATAGAAAATATAATCTGTCAAAATATTTTTTCTTAGTAATTTGACTTATATGGTTTCTATTGGTGTCGAGGCAACTTTTTGAAATAATTCTCCATGATAGCAGAATAGTTTCTGTTTGACTATAATGCCGTGTTTTTATTGATTCCCAAATGTCATCCTCCTGGGGAGAAAAAGAGTCGGTTTTGAGTTGAGTGACTAGACTATTCCAATCGGATACAGAATGTTCAACTCACAAAAACCATAAGAAAGCATTGTCAGAAAATAATTCCGCAGCAGACTTGAAAAGTTAAATTTCTGTCAGTACCCTAACGTCGGCGTATTCATTAGCTTTATCAATAAAAGTCTATAGTTCTTAGGGATCTTCCGAAAATCTCAAACTCCAATTAGAAACGGGCAATTGCCTGGTACTAGGAATTGGTAGATTGAAAACAACCATAATAGTTGAGGACCATGGTTGTTTTTTCGTGAAAATTTGCGTCGAGTAGTAGACACTCCCCTGCAGCTCCATTTTTATATTTCACCACTTCATCAACGTTTTCTTGTGGTATAAGCATTCATTAAATTTGTCCCATTAGTTACGTTCCTGAGTCCGGCCTGCCACCCAGTTCCTGAGTTCGGCCCTGACACCCAGTTCCTGAGTCCGGCCCTGCCGCCTAGACCTCATGGCGACTAGAGAAATTGTAGACTGGGCTCCTACCGAGATTTATCTTTGCTGATCAAGCTTCTACCGCGAATTATCTTGTAAACCGAAAATCAACGGAAGAACTATAATATCTTTATTATTTGTTGTTTGTTATAAATTTTGTGAGAAATGTATTTTGACCATTCCATTTCTGTCACTTGTAACCTGCATTTTCAATTTTCATTAAAAGCATCGGGTAAAGTTAATCTTTAATTGTGCAAAAAGGTGAACGTTGAAAAAGAGTTATTCAACACAAAATTGGTTTCAAACGAGTAGTGCTTTCCGAACCAAGGGCTGCGAAGGCACTATCGTAACTCATTACGTGAGCTAACCGAGATTCCATTCGTTTATGAGTTGAATCATTAGATGTTTCCTCAAACTCAGCCTCGAGAGCCTTAATGGAAGTAATAGAATCATAATCGCAGATTTTTCAGTAACAAATTCATAACTATATAAAGACGTCTGTATTAGTACCCCAGGTTTATGCATTTCTTCAATTTTCTTTTCAAGCATTCGAGCTAGATTTTTCTTCGCTCATCTGGATTTCTTGTGTGAACTACCCCTCTCATAGCAAATTTATATGTACACTCTTCATACACTGAATGGGTAGGTTGGAAAGTGTCTTCCATACTGACAACTTCCAAAATAATACCAAAAATTTCGAACAAACTGCTCAAAAAATAAAAATTCTAAAATATTCTGAACTGCGTGGAAATATCAATTTATATCGAACATAATTTTAGTTTACCCTACCAACTTACCGCTTGAAGAATTCAAAATTATTTTGACTTCAAGTGTTCCTCAAGTACCTTGACAAATTGAAAATTTATATATATATATATATATATATATATATATATATATATATATATATATATATATATATATATATATATATATATATATATATATATATTATATATATATATATATATATGGAAAAAATCAGGGCCATACGTTGGCAGCGTCACTTGTAACCTTTTCACTTCACGTGGAAAGACAAGTTACTGTCCCGTTAGCTATAGTAGACGGTGATGCACGTGGTCGGGATCAAATACTATATAATATAATTTGAGCGCCACTCCGCCTATAAAATTGTATTCAAAATCTTTTCCGTACCGCCGAAACAAGACGGTATTTGAAAAGGCTATTGTTTGCAGGAATGAGTCAAACACTCATCAATTTGAGGGTCACCTGAAGTGAAACACTACCTGGCTGTGAACCCCATATATTGAGAACCTCCACCGTTAATCTTTTTACAATTATTCACAAAAAAATATTAATTTCATCTGATAATTTCTCTATCGCATCAACAGGTTTGATGTGTTCCTTGGATGAATCCACCTGACCTAGCACATATAAAAATAGATGTTATATTGAAATAATCTTGGAAATACCTGGGTTGTTAATTGACTTTGTTTTATGAAAATAGCTCACGTTAGGTACTGTACGTGGGCCTCACAGTGAATGATCAATATCATTATTGATAACACTGAAGTTGAGGAGCTATTCATGAATAATAACATATAAAATACAGTTCAACAGGCATTTGCGCCTAATGAGCTAGGCAGGGTGGAGTCTGATTTCTTACGACGAATTCAGTGCAAACTTGAAGGACCATCCTCTCTGACCTCATCACCAGGTACGAAGTGAAAAGACAGCTAGTGGACTGGATAACTCAGCTTTGAGCGGCGGTAAAAAACAAAGTAGAAGAAGAACTACTACTCCCTCTCATAACTGGAAGGGTGCCCCATCTGAATGGGCGAAGTGGGCTTGCCCATCGACAAAGTAAGGTACTTCTCCTTATGACTCTGGAAAAATGCGCCCCCATGAAACATGGAAATGGAGAGGTGCTCGTACAGTTGGGAACATGCTCTTCTATACAATTGGACAAGTGCTTATGCTCCAAAACTGGAAAGGTGCTTTTCCACAAAACTATCTAAGTGCTCCTCCATAGAACCCTATCAAAGTATCACAGTTAGGAACTATCCTCGAATAATACCATATGAAAACTTCCCACGTGGAGGGACACAAGGGTCATGCCAAAGAAAACCACAAAAAATGGAAACCCTTTGGATTCTAGACAATCTCTCTCTACCCAACGGATGAGAGCACGTTCAAATGCATTATTTATTCCTGCGAACAACTAAAGTGAACGTGAAATCTTTATTCAAAATAGAAAAATCCTAATATGTATAAATACAATTCTAGTTGAAAAAAATACATTGGTATTCGATTTGAAGGAAAAAATATATAAAATACAGTTATAAAGTGTTAACATATGTACAAATAAAATAATCTGACATCATAATTGAACACATTAAAAAAATGAATTATATTCCAAAACCTACAAAATGCAGCAACATTTGGGAGTATAAGAATCATTTATCATGATAAACTACAAAATATGCTGATTAAACAATTGAGTGACATTGAATGGTTTTCGAGTTGGCTTTTCAAAGAATGTAAGATGGCTGAGTTCTTCATGGTCGTGGGAAGTTGATTGACATTGTCCAATCCTTCGAAAAACAATGATTGTTTATTGTTGTTCTTCTTCTAGATATATGAAATTGATTATTTGACCTTGTATTGTATTCATGAATCTGATATTGTTTCCATCTAGTTGATATAAAAGAGTTGAGCAATAGTCGAAATGGAGTTGTATGATGGTTTTATATATCGTAATTTTTGAAGTGCCTTCCGGAGTGGGACACCAAGAAAACTATTATATATTGGCACGGCGCAAAGTGATCTGGCTCGGCCGAAAAACGGCTAAAAGTAGTTTTTTCGTTAATAGAGAAATTTCGAAAAAAAAACCGTTATTTGGTTTCGATAGGAATTGCCTTAGCCTAACTTTCAACATATAATTCCTTTTTATATTAATACCATGCAACCGCGAATATTGTATGTTACATATTTTGAGAATAAATACATGATTTTTTTAATTGCTTATATTTTCGAAACTGGTGATCGGATTTTGATAACATTTTGTGCATAGAAAAGTACTTTTAATCCTAAATCAGTACCGATTTATGACATTTTTGAAACACAAGATGGTGGACAAGTTGGAATTTTTATCAGTATTGTTGTATTTTTTTTTCAATATAATAAAATAATTTATGAGCGATGAACAAAACTAATGCTTATAAATTTGCAGTTGGAGTCCACGATATGGTTACATTTTGGAAATGCAAGTAATTGTAATTTTTTTAAACCAATTTTAGGTAGATTTCAATAGAAATACTACTATTGCTCCCTTCATCACAAGACTTTCAGAAAATTTTGATATATGTTTGCCGATCATGATCCCCAAAACCCCAAAATACCATCATATATATATATATATATATATATATATATATATATATATATATATATATATATATGGGTATAAATGGAACAAAATTTGGCTCAAAAATATTTTTTATCAATGCTTCGAACAAGTTCGAATATGGGCCAAATCAGTCAAGTAGTTTCAAAAGGGCGGCTGTTGAAAGATTGAAAAAAAATCTCAATCTGCCATTTTTATACCAATTTCGGGAAACTTTGGGACTTTTGATGAAGCGTCATGAGCTCCAAAACTTTCATCCTAAAAGTTTTTCTCTGAGAGGTACATACAAAAAAAAATCGTTGTCAATTACAATTTATAAGAATCAATAATTTTTGTTTGCCCCGTATGCTCCTTTTATTTGAAGTTCATTCGCTCGTGTCAATCAGATACCATTTAAATTTTTCTTCCGCCAACAAACACAACATCATTGTATTTTAAAATTTCTCGATTGCAAAGTCACATCCGTTAGCTCGATTGACGGCCATTTCGAAATTAATAAACCCATTCTGAAATCCATCTTTCCGACTGGCTATTTTTATATTATCCAAAGACTAAGCCGGATTCTATAACAAAAATACACTTGGATAAAACAAACATACTATTGAACATATCCTTATATATATATATATATATATATATATATATAAATATATATATGTATATATATATATGTATATATATCTATATATATATATAATTATTTTGTTGCTCTTAGGTTTCAATAAAATGAGATTGGAAAAAGATTGTGTTTTTCAATTTTGACATGGTTGCTTTATATATAAATGCAGAAATTATCGTCAAGAAAAACAACACGAATAAATATGTATATATATATATATATATATATATATTGATTCGTCTATCTCATATTTAGCAACTCTGAGATGGGAGGCCAATTGTTATATTGTGATATGATAATAGCTAATTGTTATGAAATAATAATTGCTAGCTAACGTCACTGTTTTCTCGCCACGTTGCTGCCAATTATTATTACTCTTCTTACCACGACTAATCTCAGTTGGTACGCTTTCGCCTCAGGAGTCGGTATTGGCAATAGAGCCACTGCCTGTTTAGATGTCACTCGAACTATTTTCAGTTTAGTGTTTATAAGTAAAATATTTGCATGTCATTGTGGAAAATAAACCAAAAACTATCAAAAACAATTATTTCCTTCATTCAGGAAAACTTATATCAACCTGGCCGGCGATCAATTACTTATAACGATGAGCAATTGATAAATTTCCATAGAATAATAAGAAACAGTGTTGGATATTATATATAACCTCACTTTTTTCTTTTGACTTGGAAGAATTCTTTTATAGTTCAATACCAAAATAAAATAGAGTTCTTCAGATATACAAGTTACGTAGTAAAGTGATTCAGTTTGTGATGTACACTGAAAAAGTTTATACCTGGAGCTGGAACTGTCGCTGATGCAATACCTGCTAATAATCTGAAATCCTGCTTCATTTACTCCTCTCAGGGCTCTCCATTTGCAAAGGAACCATCCAAAATTACCGAAATCAGCTTGGACAAGTTTGTATGTGGAGTACAAAAAGGTAATCTTCTTTTATGCTATTTATTTTGTGTCGAAATTATTCAGAAGTTGAATTGTTTTGTTATTTTTGGCAAACTACTTTGTCATTCGTGAAAATATTCAATTTCTCTCTTTCTCAAATTTTGTACCTGGCTTCGTTCTTAAAATTTTTTTCAATCTCCTCCTGGCTTTGTTTTTTCTTCACTTGGATACCATTTCTGTTTTGTCATTTGAATTTTCAAAATCGCGCACATTCTTGTCGAACTTTCACTATTTTGGTGTTATTTGAGAGAATTTATGAACTAATATATTTTACATTTCTCATGAACGAAATACAATATTTGATAATAATTATTTTTGACGTTTCTCAGTTCTTACTTTTCCACAATTTCAAATCTTTTATCTGACCATCCTGTTACCTGTTACCTGTTGGCTATAGTGATCAAGAAGTTTCTTGTTCTTCCATTGGCTATTTTAGTTAGATGCAATTTTATATACTGTATGTTTCAAGATTATAATTTTGTTGATCATATTTAATTCAGAATGATTTTGTTAATCTAGACCTTTTTGTTGTATTTTAAACAATTATAGGTTGTAATCATTTTGAAAATGTATGAAAATGATTGCATTATAGTATTTGCATATTTTTACCTATCAATATTATACAGAGGCTTCATAAAGGAAATAGAATCTCAAAAAAAACGTAAAAACAATATCTCATGAACTACTAACTATTAAATATTCATTATTTTGTGTTTTTTTTTTGAAGAAATTGTTTCTTTTTCGCCTTTAAAATATATTACTGGTCCTTCCTAACATAACAACATTCCTAAATTTATATTCAATATTTTTCTACTAGTAAGAAAATCTTGAATATCAATTTCTTTATTTACAGTTATTAACTCTCAATTAGTTATTACTATTTTCTAATTTCAGGAAACTACCTAGGCTGGATTTCCGTTCAAGAAAACGAATTCTTCAACAATAACTATTATTTACAACTACTAATATTATATTCTTTTATTTCAGAAAACCTGATTCTGGACTTCTCTTCAGATCAAGAGAGAAAACTTTTCAAGATATTATCATATATGACATTTTATATTTTATGATCATCTCTATACTGATATATAATTTTTTAATATTCATTTGATTTTACAATTACTGGTACTCCTTCAATTATACTGTTTTATATTTTTCCTATCTCTTCCTTCGGTTGTTCTTCATATTCATATTGAATTGGATATTTTATTAATTTGTATCTCTCATTTTATTTACTTTTTTTTTGTGTACATACTCTTTTGATTTTTCATTATTCACACATAATTAACTTATTATATTCATTTATAATTCATTAATATACCTTTATTTTGATTATTATATACCTTCATTTCAGTCATCAATATAACTTTATCATCATCATATTCTTTATAATATACTCTTTAGTATTATTATTATTATCATTCCACTTTCATTTCTCACATACATTCTTTTTATACACAAAATATTTTTATCTTCATTTCTTTTAATTTTTCTTCAAAATTCACATTACTTATCATCAATTTCTATATTTTTCCTTCTTCATAATCTATGTTGTTTTTCACTTTACTTTATCTAACTAATCTGTACCAATACTTGTATCAACTTTTTTGTTTTTCAGTTTTTTGATTGTTATTCAATATTATTGTTTTCTTTCTTGAAATTTCAACTCATGTGTTGTTTTGTTTCCTCGAATATTTTCTCTCATTGATAATTTTCTCTTTAAGTTTATTTTTCATTTTTTTTATTCAAATATTTCTGAAATCCTAGCTATCTATCAAATTATTTTTTTTTCTTTTTTTCCTTTTTTTTTATTTCCCAACTCGCCTATTAAATTTGTTAACCTATAATTTATTACAACCTAATTTTTTTTTTTTTTTAAATTTTAATTGAACGTTTATGTTAACATTTTCAGCTATTTCATTTTCCATTATTTCAAATTGTTCTTGTTTTTGATTAATTTTTTCCCTTTTTTTTTTTTTTTAATTTTAATTATTATTATTTTTATTTTATTCTTTTTTTATTTCAAAAAATTTATTAGCCTTGTAAATGTCATTGATTTGCATTACTATTATTTTTTCATTTATGTTCCCTTTTTGCAACTCAAATTCTTTATTAGCCACGTACATGTCATTCATTTTATTATAATTATTTTATCATTTTTGTCACCTTTCTGCAACTCAAAATTATTTTTACCATGTTTCTGTCATATATTTTCATTTTTGTTACTTTATCATTTATTTTCCCCTTTTGTATCTCAAAATTTTTATTAATCACATTCATATTATCTATGAGTTCGTTATTATTGTTATCGATATTCATTTTTATACTTTGTATTTGTTTATCATCTTCTTCTAATAAACTGTTAAATTCCCTGAATTTTATTTTGCTCACTACTTGTTTCTAATGGTTAACATATTCCTTCTGTATCTTCTTAGAAATTGTTTTCCATTTTTTTGTTCATTTCTTTCATATCATTGTTCTTTTCTTTCATATCATTGTTCATATCTTTCATATCATTCATCATTCTGTCCATTTTTTCCATCATTCTTCCATGGTTTTCTTTCATTTCATTACTCATACATGCTATATTTTCATTAATTTTTTCTGAGTTTTCTTTTTTTTCATCTTTCATACTTGCTTCCATTCTTGTTATGAACTCCATCATTTTATACAACTGCCTCTCCATTCCTGTACTTTCACTTTTTATTTCTATCCCTCTCACATTACTACTCTCTCCTTGTTCCTGATCGCCTCTCTCTCTACCTTCCGCACCTTCTTCCAAACCAACTTTCTTACCATCTCTCAAATCCATTTTTTTTATTCAACAATATTCGCTTTACACGTTGGAATGCCAATTGCTAATGTTCCCCCAGTGTTGCGATAAATATTGGGAAATAATATATTGCCCTTACTTGCCCTTACGTTGCGGCGCCATTGTTATGAAATAATAGCTAATTATTTTCGCTCCGCGTTGGGAGCCAAATTACTATGAAATATTAATAGCTTTTTTATAATAATTGTTGTTAATTTTTCCCCACGTTACTGTTATTGCCCCACAAATATTTTCTCCCTGTATAAATATTTTCATTTCGATGTTGATATACCTCTAATACTTATGTAGGCAATTCAGCTCTGAGATGGGAAGCCAATTGTTATATTGTGATATGATAATAGCTAATTGTTATGAAATAATAATTGCTAGCTATCGTCACTGTTTTCTCGCCACGTTGCTGCCAATTATTATTACTTTTCTTACCACGACTAATCTCAGTTGGTACGCCTTCGCCTCAGGAGTCGGTATTGGCAATAGAGCCAATGCCTGTTTTGATGTCACTCGAACTATTTTCAGTTCAGTGTTTAATAAGTGAAATATTTGCATATTATTGTGAAAAATAAACCAGAAACTATCAAAAACAATTATTTCCTTCATTCAGGAAAACTTATATTAACCTGGCCTGCGATAAATAACTTATAACGATAAGCAATTGATAAATTTTCATAGAATAATAAGAAACAGTGTTGGATATTGTATATAACCTCACTTTTTTCTTTTGACTTGGAAGAATTATTTTATAGTTCAATACCGAAATGAAATAAAGTTCTTCAGATATACCAGTTACGTAGTAAAGTGATTCAGTTTGTGATGTGCACTAAAAAAGTTTATACTCGGAGCTGGAACTGTCGCTGATGCAATACCTGCCAATAATCTGAAATTCTGCTTCATCCACTCCTCTCAGGGACTCTCCATTTGCAAGGGAACCATCCAAAATTCCCGAAATCAGCTTGGACAAGTTTGTATGTGGAGTACAAAAAGGTAATCTTCTTTTATGCTATTTATTTTGTGTCGAAATTATTCAGAAGTTGAATTGGTTTGTTATTTTTGGCGAACTACTTTGTCATTCGTGAAAATATTCAATTTCCTTCTGTCTCAAATTTTTTACCTGGCTTCGTTCTCAAAATTTTTTTCAATCTCCTCCTGGCTTTGTTTTTTCTTCACCTGGATACCATTTCTGTTTTGTCATTTTTATTTGAATTTTCAAAATCGCGCACCTTCCTGTCGGACTTTCACTATTCTGGTGTTATTTGAGAGAATTTATGAACTAATATATTTAACATTTCTTATAAACTAAATACAATATTTGATGATAATTATTTTTGACGTTTCTCAGTTCTCACTTTTCCACAATTTCAAATCTTTTATCTGACCATCCTGTTACCTGATTGGCTATTGTGATCAAGAAGTTCCTTGTGCTCCCATTGCCTATTTTAGTTAGATGCAATTTCATATACTGTATGTTTCAAGCTTATAATTTTGTTGATCACATTTAATTCAGAATTATTTTGTAAATCTAGACTTTTTTGTTGTATTTCAAACAATTGTAGGTTGTAATCATTTTGACAATGTATGAAAATGATTGCATTATAGTATTTGCATATTTTTACCTATCAATATCATACAGAGGCTCCATAAAGGAAATAGAATATCAAAAAAATGTAGAAACAATATCTCATGAACTACAAACTATTAAATATTTATTATTTTGTGTTTTTTTTTAAAGAAATTGTTTCTTTTTCGCCTTTAAAATATATTACTGGTCCTTCCAATATATATATATATATATATATATAAATATATATACAAAAATGTTCTTTTTGTAATTTCTTTTGTTTCTCAACCGATTTCTGTAACTGATACGTCAACCATTTCTAGAGAAAAGCTCTTTCATTTTCATGTACACTATACCTAAGCAGGTTTATTACAATATTACAGTATCATTTTCAGAATTATTCCTTAATTTTCATAGAATTCAGTGGAAAAAACATCAATTATTGATACCCCTCGTTGTCAGAGGCGGGTTGGGGCGGGTAAATTCCCAAGTGAAACTCACGGGTAAGCCTCGAGATATACCTATATACCAGCTTGTTGGACCAAGGTGGTCCTTGAAAGATCTAGCCTATGAAACTTGCATATTTTTTACAGAACTTCTCTAAAAATAAGATTTTTTCGATTTTTTTGTGCAAAACCAAAGGTCCTGAATTTTTTTTCTGTACTAAGTAAAAGCACAATCCTTATCCTACACGCAGTTATTTTTGGTTCCTTCCAAAAACGATTCTTGCCTTAGTTATAGCAAATCAACTGTTTCTACTTCTTTTCTTCAGACGTATAGTGCTCACGCTCCAAAATTATGCAAATTCAACCCTCTGTAACTTTTAGAAAAATAAACTTAGGAACTAATTTTCAATGCGGCGTAGGTATCTTCGAGGTCATACAAAGATATAATTAGCAACTATTGAGGATGATACACCACCAAAATGGAACAAAATGGTTCCCTGTTTTCGGAAACTATCTTTTTTTCCATCACTACAATTCTACGATGTAAGGACTGGAAACTGTCAAGCACTAATTGGTTGGAACCATTACTGAAACGCTACCTATTGGCCTTTTTTCGCATACCCCTACGGGTGCAATGAGTTTCAAGATATTTTCGGGTATGAAATACTTAATTAATACGAAAGACTGCAGTTATTCCCAAGGATAACAACCAACCAATCAGTTAATAGGATTTTGAATAGATATACTCTATGAGTTGTGTACATAAGAGAAGAGAAGAGTCCACCCATTCGGGAAATTATCATTATGATGGGCGGTTGTCCTTGTTGAATACTGGTGGGAGGGGTGTACCGATACATGTCAGATTATTATTTCCAATATAATTGACAATGAACTTTAGAAACACCAGCCTTCACAAACAGAACAAATTGAGCTACTTGGGGCGCCACCTAGTATCCGATGACTCAGGATGATATGCTGAGTGTCGGTGCCAATGTCAGAGGTTCTGGAGAAAACCTTCGCAAATATATTAGCGGGAATTTTCAAACGTGACAAATAAATATTTCATATGTGTATTTATTGCAATAATTTTGAAGAGGTATGTGTACCTATGCTGAGACCAAACATGTTCAGCAATTTAGTTTCTGGAAAGAAATATTCCATTGCATGGAATACTTGAATTCAGGCTACGAAACTCTTAGTGCGAGTCATACCCGCATTTGATTCCTTCTGTTATTTCTGAGGATACGTTATCGGTGACTGCACTTTGATGTTTGCTGCTGCGTCTTGTATTTTTTCTCTAGCGAATACCACATTGGTTTCAATGATATGTATTCTTTCTTGAACGATTACCTCGATAATGTCTCGTTTCTGCTGGTCATGGAATTATTGAGGAAGTGTAGATCTTCTGAATGAAATCGAAACAGGTTTTTAGTTTGTCTCAGTTTCTCATATTCTCCATGTATCTCATCGTGTGGCATGTTCTCTCTCACAGAAGCTGTTTTTTCCATGTGGATGGCCTTCATATATGTCAAAAGTTTTCAATTTTTGTCACGTATCCTCTCAAGTACTATTTGCCTCGTAAATTTCCTCTCACGGAAGTTGATTTATTCATGTTCATGCTTTCTAGATATGCTTGTGCCATTCAGGCTATTTCGATATTTGATTCCCAGAAAAGCAATTTACTGACAAAATTGTATCTATAAGTATTTATATTACATGTCGTTTGACGTCAGTGTACCATTTTACTTCAGTAGATATTTTTCTGTCTGGGTTTGGGACCGTGGCGATCTTCACATCCTCCCTTGAGCGATCTGTTGGACTTATTTTTGTTGTGAGTGAATTTGAGTGCTTGGGAGTATACATCAATATTCTAACTATTTCTTTTGTGGAATTCAAATGGAAACTTACGAAGACGTGAACCAACGGTGAGACCAAACATGTTCAGCAATTTAGTTTCTGGGAAGGAATATTCCATTGTATGAAATAGTTCAACCATGGTAATAACCAATAAATTTGACTATTCAACCATATAGGAACGCCAACTGAACATAAACACTTCAGTCATGTGTTTTGTTGAACTGTTTTCTTCGGTGATAAATTTCATGAATCGCAATTTTAGGAAACAATTCATGATTTCGTATTTTACAGCAAGTCTCATCTCTGACGATTTACATTTTATGACGACATATGAAAACACACTTTTATGTTTGTCTTGTTTGATTTCATGATATCACATTTTACGAAAATAAATCCAGGAGACATCTTGTTTATACTTCCTTTTTCTCACAATTATAAAAAACAATTTCCATGATCTATGAAAACGAACGGACGGTATTTCGGGTTTTGTAACTTTGCCAATATAATAAATAAGACCTTGTGTTGGAACATTAAAGAAATAAATGAAACAGAATGTCGAACCTAATTAATAATTTGTAAATGAAACGATTTATTTGTGGAAAGTGGAGTAACTCACATTTCGAAATTTCCTCAGAAGTTGCTTTTGATTGTCGCTAATGATATTTTAAAAATACACACACGGGTATCGTTAGTGGGACAGAAATTTCATTCCTGCTACAATGTCAAATGGATGATTATTATTCTAGAAAATTGGATTGAAATGAGTTTTAAATTATTTCCATTTCAACCGACGAGAAAAATCCAAACTAATTTGAAATATTCTGTGTAATCACTCGTCATTAAGTTAAAATGATCGGCAAAACCCCTCTTTTTTTGTTTTCAAAAATTGTTTTAATGATTGAAAGCGCATATAACTCAGTACACGTGACAGAAGTAAACCCAAGAACCCACTTACCTTTATATATATATATATATATATATATATATATATATATATATATATATATATATATATACATATATATATATATATATATATATGTGTGTGGGTTCTTGAATCTTGATGAATTGTTTTTTTGGAGTGTTCTTGGGTATAAGGATTCGTATAGAAAAATCAGAGAAGGTTTGTGGTTATGTATATGTTTCGCCACCGGCGGCAGGCATCTTCGTACTATTTTATTTATTAAATGTAGACATGGTAATTGTTATTATGTGGTATAACCATTGCTTGGCAACTATTCTAGGATATTACAACATGTATTATTTTTATTGCTTTTCAGCTTTTTTATTTGTATTTCATTTTCATATTGGAATATCTTCTGAAAACGAAATTATATTGTGGTCGTTCTTTGATGGATGTATTCCTCAGCTTCATTACACCCTAAGTGAAATTCCAAGGTAAATTTTACTCTCATCGCAAATTTTACCTAAAAAATGAGTTCAGGTAAATAAATTCAACTAAAAAAATGAGTTCAGGTACCTACATATTTTTTTGCCCTTCTTGCTTACGTCCGACAACAATAATTGACACAAAAAATCATGAGACATTCAATGTAGAACATTGATTTCTCTATGAAAAAAACAGACATAATTTTATCTTGCAAAGTAGCGAAGCTACGAGTGCCACGCAGAAAGGTTGAAAATGAGATCAAATATCATGAAAAAAGTCGAAAAAGAATCAGGAAGCTTCTTCATTAGATGTGACATATTTCTGCCAAAGAACCACGCACAAATCTTATGGGAAAAAGTATTTTGGTGAAAATGGATGTATTTTCGACATGTTGTTGCTGGATCCATCCAGAGCAAAATTTTCTATTGGCCCAACTCGATCGTATTACCAGATTCGGCGCTGGAGGGCGCCAAATCAAGAATTTTGTGATTTTTAGAGAAATTCGGCTGAATAAAGAAATATCAATATCTCATTTATATTCAATATTGTGTGCATCTGGGCATTGCTGAAATTCGTAAGAAATATTTTTTCATAATCCAAAAAAAAAACACGACTGTTTTTATACAGGGTAGTCAACAATATAATAAATTTTTCAGTGAATGTAAAAGTTATTAATTTTTGAGGATAACCAAAAATAAAAAACTAAATACAGAGTTTGAAATAAGAAGGGTCCATATTATATTATATATATATATATATATTAATAATATGTAATTACCAAAAATTTTTTATTAGGGTGAATCAAATAAATGAAAAACATTTACATCTTATTTGTAATCGATATTCAACTGTTGTTCAACTGAACGTGACTAAGATTCGTGAATGACTTTTCTATAAAACAAAACAAAAATATTTTCTACAGAATAGTTGTCAATTTTTGGATAAAAGAATTCGCCTTCGAGACTATGAGTTGATTGAGTTGATTATAATTGACGGTCAGAATGGAAGTTGATCTCTCAAAATAAAATGGAATTAAAAATACATAGTGTTACACATAGGGAAGGCTCCATTTAATTTGAATAAGTAATTACTCTTCTAGCTACCGCTACAGAATATTATTATATCTTGTGAGTCATTCAAAGAAATATATCTTTTGTTCTGAGGATATTGAGTACATTTCCCTCGACTGTATATTTGAAATGAATGAACTGAGTTTACCTATCTAAATTCAAGGGGAATTTAATCATAGGCACGGAGTTATCAAACGATCCCTCGATTGAAAAACCTAGGAGAACGTATATTGTTTATAATTTGTAGGATATCTTATAATTCAGCGACATTAGGGTAGTATTTTTTTTTCAGTAGAGATGGTGATTCCGAGCTATTACTGTAATAACTATTTTCACTCCAAGTAAGAAAAAAAAATGTGATAACAAGACGTGGTTTGCATTTACTAGAAATTAATAATCTTAATAGAATATGCTTCAATTGCCGTCGATGATGAAATAGTCGTAGCTGAAGACGATCCAGCTCGTTTAAGGATGAATGTTTTGACACAAAGCACAAGCAATTCTTGTGTCATTTGTAACGACCATATCAATAGACGTAGACTGAGTGTTCAGTGGAGAGTGAGAGTATTCATACAGGGAGATATTTATATTCCTGAATATGTCAAGTCTTGTAGACATCATCTGGATGGCGAGGAATTCTTCTGCACCAGTTGATACTGGGACTGAGATATATTAATAAGCCCTTCATTATGGAGGGACAAGAATTGCAATCATTTCTAAAGGAATTGCGGAGCGGAGCGGAGCTGCGAACAAGAACTCATATACAGATGAAAGCAATTTCTCTGACGATGAATTTAAAATAATCACACCAGTACCAAGACAGCAATTTCGAAAATTATATACCTATTGTGGTCCAATTGCCCAGCCTGGTGTTAGGAATAGAAATATTTCAAAGAAAGATCTCCTCACATTCTTGTGCAAACTCCGGCAGGGTTTGTCCGATGAATTTTTGAAGATTATTTTCCAGTATACTAAAAGACAGGCTGTAAGTATGGCAAATACTTCTGTACGAACAGCTCTAATCCAACAATTTGTCTCAAAAAATATTGGATTTCAAGCTATATCTAGGAAACATTTTATTACCAGGCATGTCGATGAATTCAGTAATGTCCTATATAATGCCGAACCGAATTCACCAAAAGCAATAGTCTACGCTGACGGAACATACTCTAGCATACAGAAAAGTAGCAATTTCCGAATACTCCGACAATCTTTCTGCTTACATAAAAGTCGTCATTTAGTGGAACCCCAGATGATTGTAGCATCAGATGGCTACATTTTAACGATCCAAGGACCTTATTTTTCCGATTCTCAGAATAATGATGCAGCAATTTTGAGGAATGAGTTGAGACGTTGAAAATATGCGTTTCAGAGACGCTGAACCTCTACTTGAGAATTTAGGTATCAGTTATAAGATGCCAGCATTTCTACAACAAGGACAACATCAAATGACTACAGAAGATGCAAATGATCGCGATTAGTAACAAAACCAGATGGATTGTTGAAGCACGGAATGGTGATATAAAATCAATATTCAAAATGTTGGGTCAGACCATTCCTATACATCATATTCATAGCCTTGGAGACTTCTATCGTATTGCTGGAGCGATAATGAATAGAGTTCATCCGACTATACCCATGGAGAGGGCAAATGACCAATTAGCAAGAGATATGCTGAATCGATCCCAGATATCCAACGTAGTACAAGCACGAGTGGAAGTAGATAATCTTCACTTGAGAAATACTCGTTGGATACCACTTTGTCATTATCAGATACCAAGCTTTCCTCGTCTGTCGTTACAAAGTCTTCGAGATCTTACAGTAAGCGATCATCAAGTACCTTCATACTCTCAAGTACCTTCATACTTTCAGGATTAGGTGCAGCGAGATGAAGCAGAAGAGATACATATTGACGAATTGATTGAGGAACCTGGATTGATAAGAATAAGGATATATTCTCAATTTCGAAACACCACCAAATACCAATTATGGATCGTATTCAATAATGAAATTCAGGGGGCTGAGGAAGTCCAAGAACTGACTTGGAATGATTTGATCGATGGATATTACTGTACATGCAAGCAAGGCTCTCGAACTCTGGGCTCATGTTCACACGTAGCTAGTGTGTTGTGGTTACTCGGAGTTGCAAGATATGAGAGGCTAATATCAGATATCTTAGTTCGACATTTCTTAATAGAATACATGATGCTTCGAACAGAGGACAGCAGCTGAGGCCAAATCATGCACTGGATATGTTTGTAGATCAGGCATAGGTAATTTTGAATGGTTTCAATTTTTTTTTTCAAAACAATTTATCTTCTTTCTCACAGTGGCGACTTCTTCGGAATGGAGATAATTTGATCGTGACAGTATTGGTTTTCGTTTAGGCAAACAAAAACCACAAAAAATATCTCCCTTTCGAAGAACAATTTTCCTTGAATTCAAATGGGCTAACCTAGAGCATTCAGTTCAGATATATAGTAGAGGAAACTATTCTCAATATCCTCAGGAATTCCTTCTGAACATCAGATATATTCCTTTGATTAATCCTACAAAAACACAAAATTCATTAGTTGTCGCCCTTTATTGCCGAGGTAATGCGACGTAGTTGGATTGATAGGAGATGACTTCAGCTCTCTGTTGAGGACAAAGTCATGATTGGATCTTCGAGAAGAGTTATTACTTATTCAAATTAAATGGAGCCTTCCCTACTGAAACACACAATGTTTTCAATTGCATTTTATTTTGAGAGATAAACTTCCATTCTGATCGATCGTCAATGATAATCAATTCATAGTCTCGAAGGCGAATTCTTTCACCTAAAAATGGAGTATATTTATTTATTTATTCATTTATTTATTTATTCATTTATTTTACATCCAGCAGGTTGAACCCATTCACAGAAGTACATAATTTATACTAATGGTAAGTTAGTTAATTAATTGGGTAAAGTCAATGTAAGTGCTCATTGAGGAGGAGGTCATAATTGTAACCTCTCGCGGGATAGACTCCGTGTTTTTTCATAAAACAATAACTGAGAATTTTTTTCTGTACTCTTTCAATGGCAGCGATGAATCTCTCATGGTTCGGATTCCACACAGAACTACAATAACTGAGTTTACTCTTCACAAGGGAATTATGAACAGCTTTCAGAGCATCTAGAGATTTTATATCTCTGCAATTGCGCATCAGAAATCCCAGCAATTTTGTTGACTTAGATACGATAGTATCAATGTGAAATGAAAATGTTAGTTTGCTGTCGAACAATATTCCTAGGTCTTTGAACTGGGTGACACGGGAAAGATGCCTATTAGAGGTTGTATACAAAAAATCTATTGAATTCGTTCTTCTGGTGTACGTCATGACCTTGCACTTTCCTTCATTGAGAGTCAATTTGTTTTCTGCACACCAATTATTAAGTGCATTGATATCATTTTGTAGAGATATACAATCCGATTTATCATCAATAATTCTGAATATTTTCATGTCATCCGCGTATAGTAATTTGTGTGATTGTATAGACGAGCAGACATCATTAACAAATAGAAGGAATAACAGTGGACCTAAATTCGAACCTTGGGGAACCCCTGAAGTTGCTTAAAAAGTATATGATTTCACGCCCTCGTTTTCAACGAATAAACGCCTATCCACTAAATATGAATTCAGTAATTCTCTAATTGATTGTGATATTCCAAAAGTTGGTAATTTATTTAATATATTGGAAATTACCCTGTAGAATTTTTGTTTTGTTTTATAGAAAAATAATTCACGAATTTTAGTATTTCTCAGATGAACGACAGTTGAATATCGATAACAAATAAGATGTAAATGTTTTTCATTTATCTGAATTCACCCAAAAATGATAAAATTACCTTGGGGAACCCCTGAAGTTGCTTAAAAAGTATATGATTTCACGCCCTCGTTTTCAACGAATAAACGCCTATCCACTAAATATGAATTCAGTAATTCTCTAATTGATTGTGATATTCCAAAAGTTGGTAATTTATTTAATATATTGGAAATTACCCTGTAGAATTTTTGTTTCGTTTTATAGAAAAATAATTCACGAATTTTAGTATTTCTCAGATGAACGACAGTTGAATATCGATAACAAATAAGATGTAAATGTTTTTCATTTATCTGAATTCACCCAAAAATAATAAAATTCGTGATTTGGAGCAAATATATATATATATATATATATATATATATATATATATATATATATTGTTGTGAACTGTGAAATTCGTACCTTTCCTTCACCCTGTATTGTACCGATATAAAGATTTCCCTAAGCAACGGAGAAACAAGTTGAGAGTTGGTTCAACAATTTCCCTAGTCTGTCAAACGACTTGTCACTTTCAGATACTTTTTTACTATTATTGTTATTTTGCGAGTTCACTGTTCAATTCAACGAATACAAATTTGAAAAGGATTGTCTGCTCTATCTACCCAAACCCTAAGGTCCTTCGAACCCTCAACCATATATATATATATATATATATATATATATATATATATATATATATAATATAATATGGACCCTTCATTATTCCAAACACTCTGCATTGATTGATTCATTATATTTTGGTCGATCAACAAACCATTCTGATTGATACTCAATGATAAACTTAATTAACTTATTACTTCGTAGGCCAATTCATTCACTGAAGAATTGAGTATCGTTGACTACCCTGTAGAAAAACAGTCGCGTTTTTTTCTGAATTATAGAAAAATAATTCTCATGAATTTTAGGAATTCCCAGTTGCATACAATAGTGAATAAAAATGAGATATTGATATTTTTCAGCTGAATTTCTCCAAAAATCACAAAATTCATGATCTGGCCCCCCTAGCGCCGAATCTGGACATACGATCGAGTTGTGCCAAAAGAGACTTTAACTCTGAATGGTTCCAGCTACAATATATAAAAAGACTTTTTCTCATAAGATGTGTGCGTGTAAAAACGTGTATCTGATATGTACAAAATTATCCCACAATAATCAATCAATCCAAATACTCGATTCATGTTCATAACATTTTAACATGTTCATTATTTATCTTGAATGAAGATTTACGTATACTTTTGACGAGATTCACTAAATTTGATGCCTTTTAGATACCTACTTATTCACTCGAATCCTATAATTGAAAACCCGACTGTCAGCATTCTACAGACACCGTTGATAGTCCCGAAAGATGGAAAAGTCAATTACCTACGTCACCATATGATGAATTATATTGTCATCCAATATGTGCAATTGAGCTTCTGAGCTGAACTATGGTTAGTATGAATTAGAATAGAAACTCATTGTATATTCATTCAATTATTGATCTAGTTAGTTCTCAAAGAGAGATAAAATGGTTGGAAATGAAAATTGTCGAAAGAATGTCATAAAAAACCGACATATATATTTATTACCACACTATATTTTTTATACACGCTTTATTAGCTTCACCTGTATGTATGATTGTAGATAATGGAATCTTTGAAATTAATTTTCACCCACCAACATTTTGCACATATATCAAGAACCGATGACAATACAATAATTTCATAGCTATGCCATGGTATTCTCACCTAGATTGTCAGAAAAAAAAGATTTCAAAGATATCGCGAATGCACAAATTTTCGCAGCATGATTTACAATTCAAAATATGGCGATTGCACATTTGCCAACATTTTGTTATAGTTTTCATCTATATCATGTCTATATCATCTATATCATGTGAAGAAATCAATGGTAGAGTTTTTCCCCCGTGGTCTTTTGTAGCAATATGGACTAAAAAGATAAAAATAGAATTATAGTTCAGAAAACTAAAATGTTGGGAATAATAAGAATAAAGTCAATGACCAAAAAATTTTTCCTTTTGTATAAAAAGTGTGGGGTGCTCTTCACCTACTTTTCATAATGATTAAGATAACTGATATCAAGCACCCAACGCTTTTTTTCATAAGAAGACATTTTTTGGTCAACGACTTTATTATTATTATTTTCAACGTTATAGTCCTTATTGCTTTATAGGCGTGTTTTTTTGTTTTTTAAACTATAACTTTTAATTTTTTGTTGAGAGCAGTTTCATGATTATCTGTTATTACAATGTCGTCCAAAAAACGAAAAACATATACACCCTGTAACAAGGATCATTTTCAACAGAAGGATTCACCGTTACCTTGGAATTTCCACAAATTCTTACCGATCTATAGTTTTCGATGATGGCACGACAGGAGTTCCCCATTCAGAATACTCACCATTTCAATGATAAGCAATGCAAGTAACCAATCCAATTCTGTTTCAACCTCATATTCCACGGCAAATGGTAATTTGGAAACTTTATCATACGATTTCAGTATGATGGGAATAACTCCTCTGGTGAAAGTTCCCAATCTAGATGAACAAAAATGTATTGATGTTTTGAATATATCAAATATTTTGAAACATCTCTGAAATATATATTTGTTGGTCAACATTCGCGAGAAATGTCTTCCCATGATGGAGGTCAACCATTTTTTATAAACAAAATATTCAATTTTGAAACTTTACTGATCACCCATGACGCTATTGCCGTCAGTCACATGGCAGGTGCCATTCATTCATAACATAACCAAGTTTGGCAGTTATGTGTATCACCAGTGTAAACAAAGTAAATTTTAGCCGAAAATGTCGACTGATGTGCCTCAAAATGTCGATGGAAACTTGCAGAAGTTGAAGAAAAAGAGGAACCCTTTTTCATGTTAGTGATCAAGATTCCCATTTTATTTTTGAAATGTGAAAATGATTTACATTTTATTTTTGAAGGTTAATAACCAAGTTCCTGTTTGTTGAGTATTGTTATACAATTAAAATCAATTTTGTAAATCAGCAGCTTTTATTATCTGAACCCCATTTCACAAAACCACACATACTTTGCTCGAAGCACTTTCGTCAGTGCTCGCTCGGCACAGCTCTCTGGTATACACATGTTAGTTGAAAAGTAATAGGCTGTTTGATACAATGAACTGAGGAGGACGTTTTTTGTCGTCTCTTCAAGATGATATTCGATGATATTAGCAAGGAAATAATTTAGAAGTCGTATTTTATAAACAGACCAATTGTAAATACTGGAGAGAAACATGTGACCTGCCAAAAGTAAACATATCTCCGTCATTTCTATTCAATTATGATTATAACTGTGAGAAATTCATACACAACTCGTCGCTACAGTAATTATCTTGATATGCAGTTGGTTATTTAAGTGTGCAACATATGGACATTTTTTAAATTAATTGCACAACCAAAATACAAATATTGTCGAATGTACGATATTCATATTAGGTGCACTAAGAATAGTCAAATAGCATACAGGGTAGGTCAAAAATTTTTTTTTACAGGAGTAAAATACCCTTATTTCAGAAAATTCATCGAAGTAATTATTATTAATGATTTTTTTTGAAAAACAATAATTTCCAATTTTTTTATATTTACCATGAACACTTTCATAAATCAATCAAAATCGAATCAATATCGCATAATTTTGGTCAAATTCAAGCATATTTGGAAAATTAGCTTAGATTTTGAATTTTTTAGAAAATCACAAACTTCATTTTTCTTGCAATATCGAACACAACTTAAAAATTTCCCAAAAATTAATTTCAACAAGGGCTCTTATTTAAAGTGCAGAATTCTCATTTAAAATGTTTATTGAAAAACTGTACAAATTGATCGACAAACATGAAATCCTACTGGAATAATCGTGAGAAGATATGCTATGGCGGTTCGTGCACAGTTCCATCTGTGCTCGAACCGCCATAGCTCTCCGGTTACTCCCGCCACATGGTCGCGCACCGACGAATGGGGCCTGTCTCTGAGGTCTGAGACAGCTGGAAACGTTATGGGGGGTTTTGGGGCCCAACCATATATAGAAAAAAATATGGCGCCGTAGGTTGAGTGAGAAAAAAATATTGGGGGTCTGGGAGAGCGCGCCTGGGGTGTTAAGTGGTCTCTAGGATTGCCATAATGGTCTGAGAACGTTATGGGGATTGTTTTGGGGCCCATCCATATATAGAAAAAAGTATAGCGGTTGTAGGCTAAGAATTTCAAGATGTCCGTCATGAGGAGGCTCTGTCTGGAGCGTTTATCGGTAGACTACCACGGAGGTGTGAGATATCTGAGACATATGGGGGGCTCCAGCCATTTATAGAAAAAAGTATGGCGGTTGTAGGTTAGGAATTTCAAGATGGGCGTTATGGGGGTAACGATTGGATTCTTCAGCGGTATCTGGAGGCTGCCACGGAGGCCTGTGACAACTGGAAGCCGCATTGGGGGTCAACCATATATAGAAAAAATATGGCGACCATAGGTTAGGAATTTCAAGATGTCTGTTATGGGAGCCGACTCTCTTGGGGTATTTATCAGTATCGGGAGACTCTCACGGAGGTCTGAGATTATGAGAACGTTAAGGAACCCAACCATTCATAGAAAAAAATATATCGGTTGTAGGTTAGGAATTTCAAGATGTCTGTTATGGGGGTCGACTATCTTAGGGTATTTATCGGTATCGGGAGACTCTTACGGAGGTCTGATCATTCATAGAAAAAATATATCGGTTGTAGGTTAAGTGTAGGAAAAAATTTATGTTATGGGGGGCCGAGGAGCCCCCGCCTGTAGGATATTCAGCAGCCTCTGGAGGTTGCCACTTAGGTCTGAGACAGCTGGCGTACGTTATGAAGGGGGCCATATTGGAGCTCGCAGTCATGGAGAAAAAAAAAGTATGACGGTTTTAGGTTAAGAATTTCATTATCCGTTATGGGGGCCAACCCGACAAAAAAGCGAATCAATATTGCATTTCCATTTAGTTCTGGGCTCTGTTCAAAGTTTCAAGTCTCTAGCTCATCGGAAAGTTAGTCAGAAATTATTGCTTCTTACTAGTATTACTTATCATTAATACAGACAAACCAACAGACAGAAGGATAAGCAAGCCAATTATTATTACATTTTCATCCAGTTCTGAGCTATGTTCAAAGTTTCAAGTCTCTAGCTCATCGGGAAGTTAGTCAGAAATGTATTGCTTCTTAGTATTATTACTTATCATTAATATAGGCAAACGAACAGACTGACGTACAAGAATGTCATTTAATATCATTCGAAGTAAGCATGCCGACCAGTGAGTAGGGCCAGTCTCGTGCTCCCGTTTAATCTAAATCTAACGCGAAATATAAACCAATTTAAATATCTAAAAAGTAGTTATATATAGTATTCTAAGGCACTGTTCATCTGATTGTGTTAAAAAAGCTGAAAAATGGTTCTCACGCGAGATATTGCCGAAGAAATAAGAAATTCCGTTAATAGTGCCATCAATAAATCGTTGAAAGACCAGGCATTGATAAAAAGTATAGCAGATAAGGTATCAGAGGCGATCGTAAAAACTGTGAATGAAAAACTTTCCGAGATAGCAGAAAGAATGGCCGAAATTGAAACCCGACAAGCTGAACTGAAACAAACATACGAGGAGGATGTAAAGAGTCTAAAGGAAAAAATTGAATACATTTCAAAGGACAAGGCGGACCTGGAATTCAAGCTTGACAACATGGATCAAGAAAACCGGATTAGAAATTTAAGAATCTTCAATTTTACGGAAGACCCAAATGAAAACACGCGACTGAAAATGATAAAACTGATGAGAGACAAAAAAATCTATAGAAACAAAAGCTACTAAAAGGAACAACCATTGTAATAAGGGAGGATCTAACTACCCGGAGGGTTCAACTAGTATCCAAAGCAGTGGAAAAAATATCCTTCAGAAATGTGTGGACTGAATCTGGAAAAATTTATCTAAGCTTGGAAAACAAAATAAATATTGTAAAATGTGAAGCTGATTTAAAGAGACTTTTTAGGGAATTTGAATTGGAAAACTGAATATATGCTCTTAAAGTACAAAAATTAGATTAGGGAGTAGAATTAGTCCAATTTGAAATTTGAAATTACTTACTTCTTTCTCCCTTTCACTGATATTTTTTATTTTTTTATAAACACTCAAATTTGAAAACTTTTTTTTTTAATAGATATTAAACGGGGTAATAGAAAATAAATTGAAATGTTAGAGTTTCTTGAAATGTTAGATGGACAGGAAGATATAAAAACAAATACTTATGGTGATTTTGAAGAATGGAGTAAAAAAGAAATTAGAGGACTGGAACTTACAGAACTTAAAGTTGTGCATTTCAACATTAGAAGCATAAGGAAAAATTATGATGAATTATTGATTTACTTGGCTGAAAACATCAGTGACTTGGACATAATTGTCTTATCTGAAACCTGGAACATAGAAAGGGTAAGTGACTTTGATATACCTGATTTCACTGCTCACTACAATGCCTCAAAAATCAACCAAAACGATGGTCTACTAGTGTATATAAAAAATAAAATAACAACAGATGTACAGACTTTCAAACAAACAGAAACAAATTTATTAAGACTCTCAATCACAAATGAAAATAGGAAAAATAGTATTGGCATAACGGCTTCTTATAGACCACCATCCACAAATATTCTAACATACCAAGATAACCTCAAAAAATATTATTCAACACTCTCAAAAAATCAAATTGAAATATTCATTGGTGATATCAATATAAATCTATTAGATAGAAAGTCAAATGAGGTACAAAACTACCTTAGTATAATGGATGAGCATGGTTTTCTCTCATATATTAATGTCCCCACTAGAGTATCAAATGACTCAAGCAGTATAATAGATCACATTTTTGTAAGCCGAAAAAATTGTTGTAAAAACTATAAAATAAGACCGTCAGTTATTCAAACAAGTTTAACAGACCATTTTGTCACGTCTTTGCTAATCCAAGGGCCACATGAAACCTTCTTAAATACCGCCCAAAAAACATGCTCTTATGGCAAAATAGATTATGATAAATTAAACACTCATCTAGAAAAAGAAAAATGGAAAGAAATTTTCTCTTGTCAGGATGTGCAAAAATCCTATGACATATTTATTGGAAAAGTAAACAATTACATAACTTTATCGACTAAAATTACGAAATGTCAAATAAAAAAAAAAAAATTAATCTATACGTGAAAGAGACAAAATGAAAAAAAGACTTTTAAAACAAATGCAAAACGAAGATTTAAAAAGGGAATACACTGAATATAGAAATAGAGTCAACAGTCTAATAAAATTTACTAAAAACCAATATTACCAACAAAAGCTTGTCACAGTAAAAGGAAACTCCAAAAAGACTTGGCAAATAATAAATGAAATATCAAATAATACTAAAGCAAAAATAAAAACCTTAGATTTACCATTAAAAGTGCAAAATGGAGAGGTTGTCTCTGACAACCATGAAAAATCTAACGTACTAAATAATTTTTTCACTACTATTGGCGAAAAAATGTCGGAAAACATCGAGAAGCCTGACATTGTATCTGAAGATCTCATGGAGGATATTTTTATTAACAAAACACTTTTTTTAAAACCAGTAACGTGCAAGAATTATTATATCTAAATTAAAAAAAAAAAAAATTTTATTAACAAAACACTTTTTAGGATCTTAAACCATTGGAACATCTGATAAACCTTTGTTACACTAAAGGTAAAATACCAAAGCAATGGAAACAGGCTATTATCACACCAGTACACAAGTCAGGTGATCGAGGAGAACCTGGCAAGGCCAATCTCTGTGAAAATAGTTTTGCAAAAATCTTTGAGCATACTATCAAGAAAGACTTATCAATTTTTTCGATCAATAAAGTGTTAACAGACAGACAATTCGGCTTTATAAAAAATTCAAATACGGAAAAAGCGGTACTAGATTTTGTGAGGAGCGGTGTGGAGGCACTGGATAGATCGGACAAATGCATAGCCATTTTCCTTGATCTTGCCAAGGCCTTTGACACCGTTTCACACGAAATTCTTTTGAATAAATTATATAGTTATGGAATTCGGGGACTGGTACTTAACTTATTGCGAGACTATTTATCACAGAGAACACAAAGAGTAAAGATAAATGACGAACTCAGTGACACATCAATAGTTACGGTAGGTGTACCTCAGGGTACCATATTAGGGCCCATCCTATTCTTGGTATATATAAACAGTATTAGCAAAATCAAAACTTTTGGGCCATATTATATCTTACGCTGATGATACTGTCATCATTTTTCGAGTGAATCATGGCAGGGAGTCTATAAAAAGCAGAAAATGAAATGAGAAAGATAAAAGCATGGCTCGACTATAATCTTCTTAGCCTAAACGTCGATAAAACAAAATTTATGACCATCACACTGACAAACAGCGACCAACCAAACGAAAATTTTCTAAAGATACATACAATAAACTGCTCTCAAAATATCTGTCAATGTCCTGCGATTGAAAAAACAAATAAACTAAAATATCTAGGAGTTATAGTGGATCAACATTTACGATGGGATGAACACACGCTATGCATGACCAAGAGGCTAAGACAACTCATCCATAAATTGTATTCCCTGAGAGATATCCTATCTCGTAGAAACATGCTCACTTTATATTATGCACTGGCAGAGTCAGTTCTCAAGTATTGCATAACAGCATGGAGGAACTTTTGAAAAACTATGTAAATACTTTATTTATAAAAAGGCCCGATTATTTTCTACAAAAAAGCTCTATGAGGAAGTCAAATTATTCAATATAAGAAGTCTTTATTCCTACTCATGTTTAATATGGATATTTCACAATAAAGCTAACTATCTGAGGACAACTATTGAGAAAGAAACCAGATCTGTTATAAAAGGGTCTGTTCACATGCCATTATTTAAAAAAAGTCATTCACAGAGATTTGTACATTATTTTGGCCCAAAACTCTTCAACCTACTACCATCTGAGTCCAAGAATATTACAAATATTAACAAATACATAATAGCCATAAAATCATTTGTACGACACAATCAATCTACATTTGAACATTTATATTGAACGTACACTTTCCAAACCTCCATTCTCCAGAATCACCAAATAGACGCCAATTGACATAGAAAAAAACTCCTTCTGAATATCGGATACCTGACACAACACAAGCACGCTTGTGCTTAGGTGAAAGGTCTCCAGTATATGGAGTGAGATGGCTCGGTACTATATTGAAATTGTAATAACTAAATTGAAATTGTAATTAACACCTGGAAATAATATTATTAATTGTGAAATTGTCATGTTACTTACTTTTGAATTGAATAAACTTGGAACTTGAAAAACTTGAATAAACTTGATATTACATTTTCATTCCATTCTGGGCTATGTTCAAAGTTTCAAGTCTTTATTTTCAGAAATTTTAATTAAAAAAAGGATAAGAGAGCTAATTATTATTACATTTTCATCCAGTTCTGGGCTATGTTCAAAGTTTCAAGTCTCTAGCTCATCGGGAAGTTAGTTTGAAATCGAATTATTCTCAATACTACTATTATAATTGATACAAACAAACAAACAGACAGAAGGACAAGAAAGCCAATTCATATTGCATTTTCATTCAGTTCAGGGCTATGTTCAAAGTTTCAAGTCTCTAGTTCATCGGGAAGATAGTTTGAAATCGAATTATTCTCTATACTACTAGTATCATTCATACAGACAAACCAACAGACAGACGGACAAGAAAGCGAGTTAATATTGCATTTTTATTCAGTTCTGAGTTATGTTTGAAGTTTCAAGTCTATATTTTATCGGGAAGATAGTTTGAAATGTATTGCTTTTCACTACTATTATTATCATTCATTGGAATTTGTTCAGAATTCTCAGTCTCGCTTTAATTCTTAGTCCATTTTGCAAATAGATTGTCCAATAAAATTTCCAAATTAAAAAAATTAAACCAAAGCTGCAATGAGGTAGACGTCTAGAATTTCCAAAAACATAGCAACAAAACCTTTTCG